>VWYK01074296.1:65870-103512 GCA_013399775.1 Semnornis frantzii
GTCCCTGCAGACACTGTCTTGCTTTTTAAACCACTGCCAAAGCAGAAATTAGGTTCCCATGAAGCTATTTTGTCCTTACCCTCCTGAACCTGATTTTATTTCTTCCCAGTGTACTTTGGCCTGTGGCCAACCTGTGCACATGTGGTGGGAAGCTGCTTCACACAGCTGCTGCAGAATGGGACAGCTAAGGGCAGCTCCTCAGGCTCCTGTGGCATCCCAGGCCATGAGGAGGGGAATCACAGAGTGGTTTGGGCAGGAAGGGACCTTAAAGGTCAGCCAGTTCCAACCCCCTGCCATGGGCAGGGACACCTCCCACCAGCACAGGTTGCTCAGGGCCTCATCCAGCCTGGCCTTGAACAGCTCCAGGGAGGGAGCATCCACAGCCTCCCTGGGGAACCTCTGCCAGTGTCTCCCCACCCTCACTGTCAATAATCTCTTTCTAAATCTGCCCCCTTCCAACTTCAATCCATTCTTTCTCATCCTATCACTGCCAGTTAAAAAGTCCCTCCCCAGCTTGCTCGTAGCCCCCTCTGAGAAGGCAGCAGGAGAAGCTTGGCTGGGGAGCAGCTGGCAGGGGCTGGCATTATGGTAAGAAGGTGGAAAAGCAACACCTGGAGATGAAAAAAATCCAACCACTGGTCGGGGGAGAGCAAGCTCCTTTGATAGCCTTCATGTCACAATCAGGAGAAGCTTCCTGGCCTCATATTTTCCATCCAAACACTCCCCACTGGCAGGGGCTGATGGTTCCCTGCCTGCAGCACAGAAGGGCTCCAGCAGCTCCATTGACGTCACAGCTGGAGGATTTTCATGCAATGTGCTGTGCTTCCCCAGTTATGTGTTTGACCCTAACCTCTACCAGATGTTCAGCCCAGGCACCCTCGCAGACACTGCAGCACTGTTTCAGAGGCTCTGGCGAATCCCAAGCGCTGGAGTGGAAACCAAACCCTCTGGCACCAAGCTCCTGTGTCTGAGCCGCTCCCTGCCGCAGGCGCTGGGCTGTGCCGAGGGCTCTGCTCTGCCGAGGTGGGAAAATCGCCAGTGGGAAAGGGCCAAAAGGGTTTTGTTGTGCTCTGCCTGCCTGTGTGGGAGGGTAAAGGACACCCTGCCACTGAATGGGGCTGCAGTCACAGCTCTCCCCTGTGCCATCCCCCAAGAAATGGCCCTGAGACCAGCAAGGAGAGGTGAGCTGTGTCACAGGGAGCAGAAAAGGAGTTAGAAACCCTGCACTAGGTGTTGGCCCTGCCATGTGTCCTTGGGCAAGCTGGTTCTGCCCCTAAGCCCTGTTTCCCAGCCAGAAAATGCCCCTTTGCTCAGTTACACCCTGGGTTTATCAGGGCAGGACTGGGGAGAAGCTGCATGGCTGGGATGCAGAGGGCTCACCCATGTCCCCCAGGGCAGCCCAAGCTCTGCCTAGGCTGCAAGTAAACTGCTGCCTGCATCAGGCTGCTGCCTGCATCAGGCTGCTGTCTGCACCAAACTGCTGTCTGCACCAAGCTGCTATCTGCATCAAACTGGTGCCTGCACCAAGCTGCTGCCTGCACCAAGCTGCTATCTGCACCAAACTGGTGCCTGCACCAAGCTGCTGCCTGCACCACAGTCCCACCAGCCCCATGCTGCTCCAGAGGCAAACCTGCTCCGTGCTGGGACTCCCACAGCAGCTACCCCTCCAAAGCATGTCCCTGAGCTCTGCAGGAGGTGACAGCAGTTGGAAATCAGTCAGGAGCAGGAAAAATCACATCGTCAAAACCTTCCTGGCATTTGATGCTCTTTTAGAAAGCCTCCTGCTCGTTCTTCCTGCAGAGAAGATAGAAATGATGGAGCAAGAGAGGGTTAAAAGGAGATCCACATTCCCAGGCCTCGGCTTTGGGTTTCAATAACTTCATCTCAGATAAACTGGAAGCTGGACCCAAGCCACCCTTTAGTTCTGGGTTTGGATTAGCAAACTGAAAGTCACTGGTGGGGTTTTGCAAAGCCAAACTCATATCCTCCTTGGCCTGCTCCTAGCCCTGAGCAAAAATAAGTGAATCACTCCTAAGATCAGAGGCTCCAGAACTGCTGAACTCAACAACCACAAGCTGGGAGAAGGAGCATGTGAAGCCTGTGTGAGGCCTTTCTTCCATTTAACCCAGGAAAGCCCAAACTGGCAGCAGCAGCAGCAACAGATTCCACAGCAGAAGCCTTTGCAAACGTTAACTACAAAGGGGTGGGTTTGGTTTTAGCAGCTCCAGGCACAGGGATAGGAACCCTTTGCCTTTGTCCCCAGGCAGATGACAGTGGCTGCTCAGGTTTCCCTTTCCCACTGATCCTTTGGCTTGAAGCAAAGTGGGGCTGAGGCTCTGCTGGGGTAAAAACAGCACTTTTGGAGCTGGAGCAGCACAGCTGTCCTGCCCCAAGCACAGCCCTCACTGGCACCCAGACCAACAGCCATGTTTAGGCCAGGCTAGAGAGCTGATTATGTGCTGCAAAGCCAGGGATGATGCTTCGCCCCATCAAGTTCCAAAGGACTTCTCCCTCCTGCTCAGTGTGACCAGACAAACCCCTGCCTGTATGCCACAGGGCAGAGTCTGGGGACAGGACACTCAGACACATGCGGAGCTCAAAACTCTGGCTCTGGGCTTGTTTCCATGTACCAGAGAAGATGCTTTGGCACAGGCTGCCAGAGGGGATGGTGGAGTCCCCATCCCTGGAGGGGTTCAAGAAATGTGTAGCCATGGCACTAGGGAAAAACACAGAATCAGAGAATCAGCCAGGTTGGAAGAGAGCTCCAAGCTCCCCCAGCCCAACCTAGCACCCAGCCCCAGCCAATCAACCAGACCATGGCACTAAGTGCCCCATCCAGGCTTGTCTTGAGCACCTCCAGGGATGGGCACTCCACCACCTCCCTGGGCAGCCCATTCCAATGCCAATCACTCTCTCTGGCAACAACTTCTTCCTAACATCCAGCCTGACCCTGCCTTGGCACAGCTTGAGGCTGTTGTCCTCTCCTTCTGTCCCTGGGTGCCTGGCAGCAGAGCCCAACCCCAGCTGGCTACAACCTCCCTTCAGGGAGCTGTAGACAATGGTTTAATGGCCATGGTGGGTTGCTGCTTGGACTGGATGATCTCAGAGGGCTTTTCCAACCCAAACAATTCTGTGATTCTATACAGCAGCTCCCCCAGGAGCCATGGGGGAGGGTTTGGGTGACTCACAGAATCCCAGCATGGAAAGGACCTCTGGAGATCACCGAGTCAACCCCCCCTGCCAAAGAACATCACCTAGGGGATGGTGAAGGCTGTGCCCAGCCACAGCAGTGCCACTGCAGCACAGTCCAACGACCTCGGCCTGGGGGTTTCATCCCAGAAGCTGCAGGAAGAAGCAGGAATTGCAGAGGAGCTCCAAGCTGGCTGCAGCAAGCAGGCTTTGCCTCCAGGTTCACAGCTGAGGCACTCAGGGCTTGCTGCAGGCTGTGCACAGCATCCCAGCCCTGCAGGGCTGCTGCAGCAATCCCACCCCCCCAGTCCTGCCTCCTGATCACCAGCACATTAACACCACCACTCTTTATGAGCAGGAAGTCCAACCCCATGGGAGCAGCAGGTAGGTCCCTGCTGGCCCTGGGGCGGGCAGAGAGGCTCCTCTGAGCTCCCACAGCCAAGTGTGCCACCAGGGCAGCAGAGGGACTCGAGCAGAGCAGGAAATCATCACATCCCCACTTGGATCAGGGCTGCAGGCTCAGCTGGGCTGCCTTCCCTGCTGTAATTTACACATCCTCACATCCCCACATCTTGGGAGTGATTTTTACAGCCAGCCAGGAGACAGCCACACAGCCCACACCAGCTCTGCAGCAAGAACAACACAGAGGCTGCTTCTGTGGTCTCCCCTGAGCCCATTGGGGTTTGTCCTCCTTAGTGCCAGTAAATTGTTTCACTCCTCTTTGCTCACCAAATGTTTTCTGTGTGTTGTGGGCTCTCTGTGCCCAACTTGTGGTGACAGGAGGGACTGACCAAAGGCTCTCTCTGGCTGCCAGGTCACCCCCCACAGCTGCCATGGGGTGCACAGCTTCTTTAGAGGCACTTCTTAAAGCTCCACTTTTGGCTCCTGGTCCCACCTCCGAGGGACAGAGCTGGAATCCTGGAATGGTTTGGGTTGGATCCCAAAGATCATCCAGTTCCAACCCCCTGCCATGGACAGGGACAAGAAGGAGTTGAGGAAACAAAGGAGGAGTGGGTGAGTAGCATAAGTAGAAGTCAGATGCTGTTAGGGTTAGAGCAGGATGCTCTCAGGTGGTTCAGGACAATGGGTAGAGATGAGGCCACTTTGGGGCCAGGCTGGCACCCAGCTGCCATCAGCTCCAACAGCAGCCAGTTTGGTGGCTCTGGACTGAACCCCAGCAGTCACACTGCAGAGGAAGGGAGAATCAGGCTTTGAAGGTGGCTGCTGTTTTGGAGGTGCTGAGGCCACTGCTGAGTTCAGGCCAGGGAAGAACGATTTGCTGTGCTCCCTGCTTGCCTTGGCTCCTACTCCTAAAGGCTTCAGGTGCTCAAGTGCTTTGCTCAATTAGCCAATTAGCATCATCGACTTGCCTGCAGCCTTTGCAAACTGAAGGCACTGGGGGGCTGCTGATGCTTGCCGTGGCCTCCGGAGCAGCTCACAGGTACCTGCGCAGGCTGCAGCAGCCCTGCCCCGAGGAGCTGCTGCCTGAGGAAGAGCTGAGCTTGGCCACTTGTCTCTGGTCACCTGCGGGCTCTGTGGAGGCAGTTTTTGTGATCATCTTACCCCGGGCCATTTGCAACACTCCAGGCCATTTGGAACCTCCTGGCTGGATGCAGCAGAGCTGCCAAACGGGTCCAGATCCCCACGTCTGGAGCAGTCCTTTCCTGCCAAGCAAGGCTGCAGGCTCCAGCGATGCTTTTCCTTTGAGCTGGTTAAGGGAAGCCGTTTCCAAGGGACCAAAGATGCGGCTGACATCAAAGGCTCCAAGAGCAGCGATGCCCCCCGAGGGGCAGTGGATGTGACTCGGAGTGACTCATGAGCAGTGTCCTGCTGCCAAGTGAGTCAGCGTTTGCAGCCACCTCATCCTAATCCACCGCCAGAGGCAGGGACCCGTGGTCCTGTGGCCCTGCTGGGTGGAAGAGGAGCTCCAGGCATCCTGTTGCTCCTCAGAACACAGCACACACCCCCGGACCACCCCCAGGATGGTGTCCCACGGGACAGCTCTGCACCATCGTGGACAGACTCCCCAGGGGGGAAGTTAGGGACTCGCCTTGCTCCTGTCTCCAGTTTGCTCAGAGAAGGACACAGCAAGAGAGATGAATTTCTGGTGAAGCCTGGGTGCAGAAGACCTCAAATCTTCCGAGCTCATTAAAAGCCATGCTCGAGCCAGTTCCCAAGCACTTCATTCTTCCCCTAATGAAGTGCTGAAGCAAGTGATTTCTTGCAAAGCTCCTGTGGCAGCAGCAGGCCTGCTGGAGCAGCCCTGGGGGAGGGCTGCAGCCCTGGCCAGTGTGTCCTTTCCCCTCTCACCTTAGCCAAGCAGCAGCAAATGTCAGACTTGCCTCCCCTTCTGCAGGAAGTGTGACGCAAATTCCTGAGCAAGGTTGATTCTCCACACCCCCTCCGTGCAGTTTGGGATGCACTCCTGCAGATGCAGGGCAAGATGCTGAGCACCTGCATGCCTGGATGGCAGAGCCTGCCATGGGCAGGGACCCCTCCCACCAGCCCAGGCTGCCCAAGGCCTCATCCAACCTGGCCTTGAACACCTCCGGGGAGGGGACATCCACAACCCCCCATGGCAACTCGTTGCAGTGTCTCCCCACCCCACTGCAGTTCACTGTAAATCACTGCTTTTACAGGCACGACCTCAGGCTTTTCATGCTGACCACCCAGCCCCTGGAGCAGACTGGCACAGGGTGGTCTCAGACAGGATATCCTCCAGGCAGCAGCCTCTGCACAGCAGCCAGACAATAGAGCCTAGCCTGTCTGACATGGGCAGTGCAGATCTGGACGTGCCCAGCCTCTGCCCCCCACCAGCCTCAGCTGCCTCCTGCCAGCACAGCAGCCAGTACCTGGCTGCCAGGCCTCCAGGCTCCCTTAATTCCTGCTGCCAGCCATTCCCACTGCCCTGCACAGAGGCACAGCAGGCTCCAGTCCTGCACCTCTGCTCACCCCTTTGGATGCTGCAGGTCTGGAGAGCTCAGGTGTTTGTATGATGGCAAACTGAGATGAGCCAGGGCACTGCTCCCAGTGCCCAGTGTGAAGCCCACCAGCCACAGCTACCCACAGCTACCACAGCTCTGCTCCCATAGGTACCAACCAGAGTTTTGGGATCAAGCCAGTTGCAGATAGACATGGCAAAGACAAGGGGTGATGGGGACAAGTTACTGCTGGGGAGATTCCAGAGGAAAATGCTTCCCCATGACAACAGCTGGGCACTGGAATCATCTCCCAGTGGCAGCAGTGCAGTGCCCTGCACTGGGCACTTCTCAGACTCAGCTTGCCAGGGTCTGGGCCAGCTCATTGCAGCTGCACCACCACTTAGCAAGGTTGGCCCAGATGAGCCTTGAGGTCCCTCCCAAGCTGTCAGTCTGGGACTCTGTGACCTCACCCAGCCCAGCCTGCCCTGCCCATCTGTGCCAGATCCTCACACACATTCCTTTAGAGATGGCTGGGGTTTGTGAAGGCTTCTTCTGCAAACAGCACTTGCTGAGGACACCAGCAGCACTGAGAATCCTCAGTGAGGAGCAGGTGACCAAAAGGAACCTAAAATAACCTAACCCATCCCCCAAGACAAACCCCACCACAGCCGGAGCCCAGCAGCCGGCGCTGGGTGCACTTCCCAGCGAGGGAAGGCTCAGGGAGGACAGAGGAGAGCTCTGCTGCATCCCGAGAGCCATTCCAACCTGAGGCTTCTCTGGGCTTTCATTGTGCATCCCCAAGCCGGTGCAGGATTTGCAAACACTTCATAATCCCAAGAGCAAGGGGAAAGCCCTTTTCCTGCCAGGGAGGCACAGCATTGTCCATGCCCCATTGTTGTCCTGGCCACCCCTTAAAGCAATTACTGGGTAAGTGCGGGGCTCTGCCGTGGCACTTCTGTGGGTTTGGTTTATTCCCACCCTTATCTGAGCAGGGAATCTTTCCCAGCAGTACCCTGGTGCCAGGGTGTCCCGCAGCCCCTGACGCCGGAGCAGGCTGCAGAACAAACAAGCTCAATTAGGGGAGGATATTTACAGCTGCTGACCAAACTCTCGATTTCCTTGGTAAGCTCCTCAGACAATACGCGGGGGGCACTGGCCTCCAATTGTGCTCTCACAGATTGATCCAGGCCCAAGAATGAGAAAATATTGTGTTTAGATTTGTGATAGGCAAGCAAAACAAGGCAGAGATGTTTTCAGAGGCTTCCCCCTCCCCAACCTTCATCTGTTTCTTTATTTTTACAGTCACAGGATGGGGCAGGGTGAGTGCAGAATCTCTCCTTGCCCACCCTGCCCTGTCCTGCACCCAGCAGCCAGGCATGCAGAGCTGGTGGCATTTCCCTGGGAGGATGAGGAAGGGGCACAGTGCTGCACCTTGTGCATGAGGCTTCTCGTGGCTCAAAATTCATAGAATCACAGAACTGTGTGGGGTGGAAAAGCCTTCCAAGATCATCCAACAACCCAGCATCACCGTGGCCACCAAACCATGGCCCCGGTGCCATGGCCACAGGGTTCTGGAACAGCTCCAGAGATGGGGACTTCACCACCTCCCTGGGCAGCCTGTGCCAGTCTCTGACCACTCTTGCAATAAAGACTTTTTCCCTCATCTCCAACCTAAGCCTCCCCTGCACATTTTTTGGCCATTCCTTCTCCTATCACCTGAGCCTAAGGAGCAGAGCCCAACCCCACCTCATTGCAGCCTCCTTTCAGGGAGCTGCAGAGAGCACTGAGGTCTGCCCTCTGCCTCCTCTTCTCCAGCTCCTTCAGCCTCTCCTCACCAGCCCTGTTCTCCAGAGCCTTCACCAGAATGAACCTCTCTGATGGTCTATAACCAACTCTGTTTCCCAGCACACCAGGAGCAACTCCCGAGTAGCAGCCCCATGAGCAGCTCTGAGGAGCACACCAGGAGCAACTCCTGAGTAGCAGCCCCACGAGCAGCTCTGAGGAGAAGCCGCACTGCAGCCCTCTGAATAAAGCTGAGGGTTCACCAGTTTGGTTTATAGAAATGAGACAGATGTGTGATAGATTTACTACCTTCTCCCTGCAGTTTCTTCTCTCCTGGCTTGGTTTTCCTTGCAGATTTCACTCCCCATGGACTTGGTGCATCTAGCTCTGGAAAAGCGAAGTGCTGCATGCTGCCTGTTAGCTCTGCTCCTCACATTGCTCCTTGCTCCTGGTGCTCTCAGTTATTCTGAACAGACTCAAAAATCCACTGGAAACCCAAAATCTGGAATTACAATTACTTGTGTTTCCAAGGAACTGCACAGGAAGTCCTCCTGTGCAAGGATTAGCTAAAGCAAGGTGACAAAACCTGCCTTGGTCCTTTGACAGAGGAGTACAGCTCAGGAAGGGCTCTGCAGAACTGCAGACAGCAGCTGGGACATGCAACTGCTCACCCACACTTAATGAGCTTCATCTTGGGAGGGGATAGTAAAAAATAATAATAACAAGGAATCAGTTTCTTTCCCACACTCTTCCAACTGAAAGAAATTTTCTATGATAGCCAAAGACCTTCTTCCAAATTCCACCCCAAGCAGCCTGCACTCATTTGTTCTTCTGCCAACATTGTCCTGTTTAAATAGTTCTTCCTCCCCAGTGCTCACAGCTCTGATGTATTTATTACCCTCCTGATAGAGCTAAATGAGGATGGATTCAGAAAGCTTTCCCATCTCCCCCTCTGGTTCCCTTCTCATTGACAGAAGCTGCAAGTGCTTGTCCCAGGGCACTCAAAACCAGAAGAGGAACAGTGCAACACTCACTGCACCTGATGCCTCACCCCAAGTCAGGACCTTGGCAACAAGTGGCTGCTCAGGATCAGCTCACAGTTTACAAGGAGTTATCAAACACCTTCCCATAGTGCCCTCTGCACTCACTGTTAACTCAGAGTCATGGAATGGTTTTAGTTCTCTGAAGAAGGCACAGGAGAGGGAGCCTGGCTTCTGAGCCTGAGATAGCAGTGAGTGGTGAGCCCCAGTGGCTGCTGGAAGCCAGGCTGAGAGCAGCATTCCCTCTGGAGAGCTCTCCCTGCAGTGCTAGCAAAGCACATCTTGAGCAACCTGGTCTGGTGGGGAGGTGTCCCTGAACATGGTGTGGGGGGGTGAAACTGGATGATCTTTGAAGTCCCTTCCAGCCCAAACCACAATTCCATGATCTTCAGCCCAACATCACCACAAGTCAATCTTACTCCTTCCTATCAGCAGCCACTACCTGGATTCAGGAGCACAGCCCACAGCATCTCTTCCCAGCCTGCTGGTGGTGGTCATTGCTCACACAGCAGCAGGGCTCCAGCACACATCTCAGCAGAGCAGGGAAGTGATCTAGAAATCAGGGTACAAACACAAAGAGAGGCCATCGAAAGCCTCATCCACAGAGCTGCAGATCAGTTCTGTCCAGCTCGAGGGCTGAGGATGTTCATGGCTGAATGTTTTTGCTCAGGCTGCAGTTGGAAAGGAATTCTCTTGGCACTCTGGGGCTTGGTGTCTTTCTTTTGCAGTGATCCTATTGTTCTGAAACATAATGGGGCAGAGCTTTCTATGGTCCCACTGGGACTGTATCAAAATTGCCATGGGCAGTGACAAGTGTGCTGTGCAATGCTGCTGCCTGCTCCTAACACCACTGCCCCAGCCAAGAAACACTCAGTGATTCACATTCACTTCCAGTCAACTGCCAGGCCTTTGGTTCAGGCTCCACATCTCATTTCAGCTGCCCAGAATGGTCTCATTCTTATTCAGGTCAGTGCTTTTGACTTCTTAGGCAAGTTCAGTTCCCAGGGCAGCTGAGACCTGCAGCAGCTCTGAGGAGCTCTGCTTCCCACCCTGCTGTCACTTCAGAGCATGTTGATTTAGGGCACTGCTTTTCTTCAGGCTCCTTCAATCCACATCCACTGAAGGGGGGTGGAAAAGAAACTGGGCAAAGCCAGTGCCTTTTGCCCCAAATTCTGAGGGCTTACCAACACCCTCACCTTTAGCTCTTTCTGCTTAGATCTGCAGATGGAGCCGGAGCTGACTAAAAGCAGCTCCTGCCCCTGACCTCACACCAGTGCACAGCTGAGGTGCCTTGCAGGGATCAGGGTGACCCACAGCCACACCAGCAGCTCTCAGGGGTAACCCTAAGGTGCCCTAGGAGCAGCCAGTTGTGCAGATGACATCCCTGCAGAAAAGCCACTGGACCACTTTTCCCTGCCATGTACAGTGGTGGCATCACTCTGCTCACCTCAGAGACCAAATCTGTGCTCCCTGATGAGAGGTGGAGCATCAGGAGCCTCTGGGAGAGCTGGCATTCAGGGCTGGTGCCATGGTGAGAGAGGATTGACCAGTCTGTGAGGGCTGCAAGTGCTATGGATCTGGAGACACTTAAAAGACTCCAGGAGAACCATGATCAGTGCTGAACAGCTACTAGGCGTTTGGAGAACAGAGCCAGCTGCCAAAGATAACTCACTGTGTGCCACTCCTCTGCACAAGCTCCCTACCAGGGCACAGTCAGCTCTCCAGGACAGCCTCACCACGTTGTGGTCCCCCATGACACTGCTCAGGACCAACAGATTCAGCTGCCTTTGCTTTGGCCCCATGAGAAGAGCTCCATGGCTGCTTGTTAGTAGGGAAAAAAGCAAAGCAGCTGAACTGGAGCTGCTCAGGGAATGCTGCCTGACCAGAGCCAGAAGTGCCCCTGGGAGCCCTGAGCTGCTGAGCAGCACTGGGCAGTGCCATGGGCTGCTCCACAGCTCCCTGAGGAGGAGCTCTGCTTTGTTTCCACAGAAGCTGTGCCAGCACAAGCCAGGCACACTGAGTGTGTTCTCTGGAAAAGCCTCTGAGACAAACAGGCTCTCAGGCACCTGCAGATGTGGCATCTTGTGCCTGCACCTCAGCTGCAGGGGAGATCTGAGCAAGCAGCTGAACATCCCTCAGCAGCATCCAGCTCCATCCCAGGGCAGAGCCTCAGCACCCCTGAGCAGAGCTGAAGCAGCCCTTGTCTGGCAGGACATCCCAGCCCTCACTGGGTGCTGCCTCCCTTGCTCCTGGCACCAAATGCTCAATGGAGAGCAAGACTCTTGTGAGTCTGTACTAGAAGATTCCCTCCTCCTGGTAAAAGCTTTTCCACCACACCCAGCTTCCTGCCAGCTTGGCACAGCCATGTCCAGCTCATGCTCACTGCTCTGCTGAGCTGTGCTGCTGTGACCAGCACAGCTGCTGGGCCAAGCTCCAGTGCGTGCTGGGCACCTTTCCATAAAGCACCAGGTTAGAACTGAGCAAAACTCAGCATACACCAACAACACGGGCAGAAGAGAGCAGCTGGGACAAAGATACTTTGCTTCCTCCTCAGAGGTCAACCAAGAAGGCCACTAAAGCCCATCCTGCACACACTGCAGAGGATGCAGCACCAATGCACCTGGGCTCTCTGCTCCGCAGCTTTGGCTGTTGGAAACCCCAAGAGCCACCCTGAGGGATTTTGGGACCTATGGATGTGTCAGCACCTGTTTGTGAATGCAGCTCAGCCCAAATTAGCCAGGAGAAGTGGAAGAATCATCTGTCAGCTCCTGGTCTCCCCATCCATCTCTACAAAACTGTCACAGCTTCTGCTGTCGACTCAGCAGCCAGTGGCCAGCAGCTGGCCCAGGGGCGATGTGGAGCTGCGGCTCCGGCCCCTGTATCGAGTAACTCACCAACGTGCCTGAGAAACCCCCTTAGACCACAGACTCCAGTAGCAACCCCACAACAAACAGTTGTGCAGGCCTCACAGCCATCCTTGGGGGGTTAGGATGGCATCCTGCAGCACCCTGGGCACGGGGCAAGGGATGGCAGCGCTTGGCTGCTCCTTCCTGCTGCCTCACGGCTGCCAGGCTGGGCTGGGCTGGGCTGCAGGTGACCTGCAAACCTCTGCTTTGCCCTGTGAGCCTCTTCTCCCTGCTGAGCTCTTCAGGTCTCTTGGTCCTGGTGTTTCACTTGGGCACTGGTAACAGCAAAGCCTCCTTCCAGCTGAGCCCCGAGCAGGAGGATGCTCACACTCTCCCTTGTGCCTGGGTCACTGTGTTCTGCCCTGCCTCTGGATCAGAACTGCCTTTGTGGAGCTCCACTGAAGCATCTTGATGCACAAACATCCCCAGAGCACTTGGAATTTGGAAAGCAGAAAAGGCTCTGCCCTGAGCAAGCCAGAGCAGCCATCCAGTACCTCCTGCCTGCAGGCCAGGCGGAGTTCCCAGTCCCAGCAAGGCTTTGGCAGTGTGATCTGACAAGCCTGCCTTTGGAGCTTGAAAACAGAGCTCTTAGGAGTGACTTGGGAAGTCACTTCCCCTCCACCTCTCCTATCATGCTGAGGGCAGGAGCCTTGATTGTAGCACTCCCAGCCCTACCCCAGGAGAGTTGTGCCTCTACCTCCAAAATGCAAGCGGAGTGCTGCAGCTGCTCTGGGGAGCACACTCCTAAACAAACACTCCTCTCATCTGCACCAAGAGAAACTACAGAGCTTCCTATGACCTCATTGCGATCCACACTGTGACCCTCTGCAGCTGCATCAGACACACCTTCACCCTCCTCCAAAGGCCATGCTGGTGCCTGAGCCCAGAGCTCTGCTGCAGGAGCTTTCTGCTCACTCTTCCAGCGCATGAGAGGAGCTCTGTGTGCAGCAAGGGCAGCTCCTCCACCCAGCTTCATTATTTTAGCTGCCCCAGCAAGATCTTAGCACACCAAATAGTCTCTCTTTAGCTGTCAGAAGAAGTTGAGCAGCATCCAGGGCTTTCTCAGGAGCACTGGGGAAACCCTGAGCTGCAGATGCAGGTCGTTTGCAATAGGACAGGGAAAGCATTGCAGAGAGGAGCTCAGAGCCAGCACAAATCAGCATCCTGTGAGGTTCTCATCTATCTTCCAAATGAGATTCTGCTCTCACCACGCCAGTTCCAACTTGCATTTTTGGTTGTGGATGTTTAGGGGGTGGTTTTGTTTTGTTTTGCCTTTTAAGCTAACAGTTATGACAAGGGACTGGCTGTGTCTTAATGAGAAACAAATAGCTTGGGTAGAAAGCCAGTTGCTGGAATAAATATTTGCAAGCCCTAGAATATAAGCCCTAGGCCAAGTCCCAGGATCCCTCTTAACAAGACAAAAAGGGTCAATCTCTTGTACATAAACATTAATTTTCAACCTCATTTTCCTGCTGAGCTTTTCCTGCTGTAGCTTCACTTGAGCCATCTTCTCTCCTCTGATTTGTAAAGGTTCTAAACTCCAACTCAAGCTAAGAGAGGCAGAAATGGACTGGGAGTTTGTAAGGCTTTGAGGAAAGATAATGTGCCTCTATAGCTGGGATCATGTCTTTACTTGGAACCCAACTCTTCAGGCACATCATTATGGAAATAGTTCTTGGCCAGGCAAAGAGAAAAAAAATAATTAAATTGTCTTCAGGATCTGTAAGCTGTGAGCCAAGATTCCCAATCTGTCAGAGCTCTCTCAGGATGGAGCCTGCCACAGGCAGCAGAGCAGCAAATTCACATCAGAGCCAGCTCCAACTCTCTGCCTCTGGTTGGTACCCAGCCCATGCCCATCCTTGGCACCAAGGAGCCTCTGGCCACCACAAACTGCATTGCCTAACAAGCAGGAACTCATGGCCCTGCTGCTCCAGTCACAGGCAGGTCCTGCCAACCAAGAACCCCTTCCCCATCCTGTCACTCCATGCCATTGTCAGAAGTCCCTCCCCAGCTCTCCTGTAGCCCCCTTCCAATCCTGGAAGGCTGCTCTAAGGTCTCCTGCAGCCTTCTCTTCTCCATGCTGAACAACCCCAGCTCTCTCAGCCTGTTTTCACAGAGGAGGTGCTCAGGCTGCTGATCCTGTCCTGGTCATTTAGAGATCAGACCCATTTCTTTCCTCAGCTCCATAACACTGCCACAAAGATGAAGCTCCTTTTCTGATGGAAAAAGTCAGCAGCCAGCCAACTGTGGGTCAAACCTTGGTGATATGGAAACCTGGCAGCTTGTTGGTGTCACCAGTGGGACAGAGATGTCATCTGGTGATTCGTGTCATGAAACCAAGATGTGATTTGGTTCCTAACGAGCAGGAACTCATGGCCCCGCTGCTCCAGGCCACAGACAGGTCCTGCCAACCAAGAACCCCTTCCCCAGCCATGGCTGGTGCCAGCAGCTTTGGGTGCCCACAGCCCCGGGGCCAGCCCATGGTGCAGAGCTGTTGTCACGTAGGCAGGAGAGCCCCAGCCCTGCGTACACATCCCGATGGAGCCGCAGCCCTTCCCCACTGCTATCTCCCTCCGTGTTTATCAGGGCTCACAGACCACTTCCTCTCCCCAGCCCTTATTGAAATCTGCACAATAAACAATTTACCCAATTGGGTTTAGGAAGCCCTCAGCCCTTTTCCTTTTGTGGCACAAGCAAACAGATTTGTTTGTTATACAGAAGCAGGTTGGGCTCCGGAGGGGCCAGGGGAGGTGAGCGAGAGGGCTCAGGGCTCTGGATGTGAGCCTGGGCACTAGCAGGGGTTGCACCTGCTCCAGGAGGCTGTGAGACCTCAAGAGAGGAGGTCTCGAGCACCTGCCCTCCAACTTAGCCATCAGAAGCCACTCAGACCACAGGCCAAAGCCCCTTTGCTGAGGCATGGCAGCATGGGACCTGCAGCTGCCAGGGTCAGGAGTGACACAACACTGCCTGCCCACCAGTGACCACAGCCTGGGCAGCCTCTGGGGTTCTGACATCCCTCCCAGTGCCTGGGGAGCCTGGCTGGAGCTCTGCCTTGGATGGTGACAGAGGACCACAGAACTGCTGCTTTACCATCCACCTACAAAGCCTCCAAGCTGCTGGAGCCCACCAGGCCCAGATCTGCTGCTCTGCCCCCACTTGTGGGTTTGGTCCCTGGATATTTTTGCTTTGTTTCCAAGGAATTGTAGAGAGCATCCCCAGAGACACAGGAGCTACTGAAATGAAAGCCCTGCCCTAGGTGACAGGCAAGGGTCAGTAAGTGCAGGAGCAGGGCAAATCCCCTCACAGGTGTAGAGGACTCCCAAAGCTCCTGCTGAGAGCTCCAAAGGATTCTCTCAGCCTGAAGAGCTTCCTCTCTCTGTTTTCATCATGGAAAACCCTCAGCTGGGTTTTAGCTTTTCCTCCTGAAGCCGCTTGTATCACAGGGCACAGAGGGCAGAAAACAATTATCACCCAGAGGCTGCAGCTGTAAGAGAAATAATTTACCTTATTGTTCTCTTTCTGCCATCACCTGCCAGGGTAGAAGTGCCAGGATCCCCTTCCCAGCCCGAGGAGAGCTGCTGATTTGGGCAGTAGCTCTCAGACTGCCTGGAGGTTTTGACCCTTTGCCCAGCTGCTTCCAGCCCCACACCTAATGATGTGCCGGGGGAGCACCTGAGGATGCACTCCACAGCCACAAAGTGAAGAGCTCCACGCTTGGAATGAGCCTCCCGGGGCTTGCTGGAACTGCAGCCTCTGGGCCTGAAGGAGTTAAGCAGCCAGGGGAGGAGGTGCTGCAGACAGATGGATCCAGCGGCAGCAGGCATCGATTAAGTGCAAAATCGTTAGAGCTTTCACGAAGTGCTATCCAAAAAGGCAGGGCAGAGCATAGCTGTTGGCTTTGGGGTTTGGTTTTGTTTTGGTTTGTTTCTTTTTTTTTTTGCCGGAGTGCTCGGGGTAGGAAGCATCACAGCTGGAGCTGGGAGAGCTCAGTCTTGCAAAACGCTGTTTGTCTTCTCTCAAGGCACTGAATACTTTGCTGGGCAAGCCAAATGCAATTAATTCACGGCAAGAACTGGCAAGCACAACTCCAGCCCCAGATTTCCACCCTTCCTCTCCATCCTGACACACGCATTCTGCCTCCAAAAAAATATATGCTCATTAGGAAAGGAAGCAAGGAGGAGGAGTGCTGCCTGCTGGGCTCCAGCCCTGCCTCCAGCACCCAGCTCCAGCGTTCAGCATTCCCAGGGCCAGTCGTTTGTCCTCTCTGCCCTGGCTGTGGTTAGCTGCTTTTGGGGGAGGAGGCAGCAATTAAACTCGCAATTAATCACATTTTCAAAGCACTTCATTGCTTCTCAGAACGGAGATGTCACAGCTGGGGAAGCGTTAGAAGTGAGCAGTAAAGTGCTGTGATGAAGCATCTGAAGGTCATAGATGTCCTCTCCACGAAGGAGGGAAAACTTCCTCCCTGCTCCCCACATCCCTGCTTGATAGCTCGACTGGAGAACAGAGGCAGCTGTTAGCTGGGAGGGCCTTGAGTTCAAACCTTTCTGTTTCTTGCTCAATAACCCTTTCAATGTAAGCTTCCTGCTGGGAGAGGTTGTGAGCCAAGGCATGCTGTGGGACACACAGCACACTGCCTGCCCAGGGCAAGTGCCCACGGAGCCACATCCACAGCTTGGTGGGACTGTGAGCAGTGTTCAGAGCTGATGAGGCAGATCAGAGGGTGTTGGTTGAGAAAGCAGTGAAAAGATGAAGGTACAAGCTGTTCTCCAGCAGAATTAATCACTCCCTGAGATGTTCCCTAGCCGAGGCAAGGAACAGAAGGGAGCTACTCAGGAGGCTGTTTCTTGCCCTGCACAGATTACATTCATAGAACCGTGGAATTGTTTGGGCTGGAAAAGCCCTCTGAGACCATGCAGTCCAACCTCCAACCCAGCCCCACCATGGCCACTAACCCATGGCCCCAGGTGCCATGACCACACCTTTCTGAAACCCCTCCAGGCATGGGCACTGCTCCACGTCCCTGGGCAGCCTGTGCCAGTCCCTGACCACTCCTGCAGCAAAGAAATTGTTCCTCATCTCCAACCTAACCCTCCTCTAGCACCAGGACATTCCAGGCTATTTCCTCTCCTTCCATCCTCCCAGGGAGCAGAGCCCAACCCCCCCTCATGCAGCCTCCTCTCAGGGAGCTGTAGAGAGCAAGGAGGTCTCAGCCTCCTCTTCTCCACACTGCACACCCCCAGCTCCCTCAGCTGTTCCTCACAGCCCTGTTCTCCAGACCCTTCACCAGCTTAGTCTCCCTTTTCTGGACACACTCCAGCCCTTCAATGTCCTTCTTGGAGCAAGGGGCCCACTGAAAAACTTTGTCACCTGTGACCCAGCTCCAATATCCTTTGGGGCTGTAGGAAATTCCCAAGATCCTGGATGGGCTTTTGCTGAAGTTCTCTATTGTCTGCATGAAGGGGGAAATCTGAACATTGCTCAAACTCTGGGTCTGGATGAGGAGGATGGAGAGAAATGAAAGATGCTGAGAGAACAGAGTTCTTGCAAGAGCTGTCTGTGCCTCTGGGCACAGGGTGAGGTCACTTACAGTTGGTACAGGAATGGCAAAACCAAAGAGCACTCCTTGGAAATGCCTTCTCTGAGGAGCTCAGAGTCCTTCCCTCTGGCTGGGTGATGATTCCATGCACAGAGAACACCACTCAGTGCTGCCTGCCTCCACATGGAGCTCCAGGGGAGGCTATCAGGGTGCAGCTGTGGGCTGTGACCTGCTGGGCAGAGCACCCAGGGAGAGCCTGCTTAGTAACACCCCCAAAATCCCCACCAGGCTGCCAGCATCCAGCTCTCCACCTCCCCAATAACTCAAGCTCCATTTTTCCTTCTGCTGAACCATAACTGAAGTCAATGACCTCTTGTGAGCCCCAGATCAGCCCAAGTAAGCTTTGTTTACACAGAGCTGTCAGCACTTGCAGAAACCATTCTTAACTGGGGGGACACAGTGGGCACCCTCTGCTCTTCCCACACTCCTGGGCCCACCAGGTCACAGAAACCAGACAGTCCCCACCAGTCCTCCCCCCCAGCCCCGACAGGTTCACCACCTCCATCCCCAAGGCTTCTCCCTGGCTTACTCAGCTCTGGCAGATTTATTTGCCCAGGGCTGGAGTCCCCCTGTGCCTGCTGACAGCAGTGGCTGCACAGCAGCCTCAGCTTCTCTCCCACACAGCTCAGACCTCACAGGCAGCTGGGCTCAGCTCTCTAAGTCATCCATCAATCTTTCAGAGCAGGGGCTGACAAATTTGTTTAAACACAAGTGTCTGGAGGAAAAAATCCTCCTGCTCTTTTACTGCAAGAGTGAGGAAGGGGAAAAAATCCACCTTGGGTGGTTTTATTTCCCCCCTCTACAATGAAACCTGAATTCCAGATGTTTGAAAGGGTAGAAAGCACAAACATTAGGGTGGCAGAATTCAGCATGCAAGTGGCAGAGGACACTGCCCTCTGCCTCAGAGTGAGATTGCTCCCTGCAGCTACACCAGCACCCCAGAAGGTAAAGGCAAAGCCAAGTCCTAATGGCTTTCAGTAGCAATGAAGTGCACTCAGAGTTTTAGCTCCTACAGTAACGGTCTCCTAGGACAGAACCACACCCCTGCAGCTCAGGCCCTCTAAGCTGAGCCTGAAAAAAACACCATTCCCAGGATTTCATCCAGCAGCCCCTTTCCTTTGCCAGCAGCCCAGGCTAGCACATACACAGAATGGCAGCATCCAAAACGCCAGGTCGGAAGGGACCCCAGGGGGCATCTGGTGCAACCTTTTTGGGTGATAGCAGAGTTGACATCAGCTGACCCAGCACCCTGCCAGGTGCAGTCTGAAAACTGACCAAAGACCTTCCAAGATTAAAAGCACCTTCTAAGCCATGCCTAAGGAGTCTGGGAGCAGTCAGTGTCTGACTCGCAGGTCCTGCAGGCAGAGCACTGGTCCCAGCAGCTGGCAATGTGCTAACTCAGGGCAGCAGCTTTTCTCCCCCAGGCTAGCATTACAA
The DNA here is from genome assembly GCA_013399775.1 of Semnornis frantzii. NCBI lineage: Eukaryota > Metazoa > Chordata > Aves > Piciformes > Ramphastidae > Semnornis > Semnornis frantzii. The sequence goes on from VWYK01074296.1 coordinate 84,745, forward strand.
AACAGTGTCACCAAACCCCACCAGCAAAACCATCCAGTCAGCTCCAAGGTTCAGCAGCCTCCATGACCACATTCCTGTCCCCAGACTGCCACCAAGATGTTCTCATGCAGCCCAGTCAGAGGGGAGTCAGAGCTCCCACAGAGCAGCTGTGTTCTCTGGAAGTGACTTCATATTTTTGGATGTTGCCTGCCACATGGAATCCAACATCCTCAGCAGCAAATAAAGCTCTTCCTTTCATCCCATGCCACATCTCCTCCCTGCACTAAAGGTGGGAGATGATTTTACTCTGCCTCCTTCCTCCTGTCCCTGCAAAAGCCTTTGCAAGCGTCTGGGGGTTCTTACTTAAACTGAGTTGAGCTTTTACACAGGACTGTAAGGATTCTCCTTCCCCCTTGCCCCACATCTGTGCTGCTGTGGCTCTACTGACTCACTCTAGAGCAGTCACTCTGGCAGGCAAGTCCCTCTGCCCACACTGCACCGTTCCCAATGGCAGCCTCACCACATGTCTGCCTGGCACACCACAAGGCTGTTGGCTACCATCTTCAGGAGAGGTCCAGACTGCACAGCCCATGCCAAAACACACCCTTGGACCCTGGCCTGGGGCTGTGAGAACCAGCAGCTCAGAGAGCTCAGGGCCAACATCTCTGCAGACCCCTGGTGCTGGAGTGGTGCCTGACAACTCTCACAAGAAGGTGATGAGAAGAGGCCACCTCGGGCTGGTGACAGGGGCTGGAGGTCACTTTGCTCACTGGGGGCAGCTGCAAGGAGCTTTGTTTCTCATGAGTGTCCCCAGTGCACCCCAGGGGTGCAGTGTTGGTCCCCACAGGCCCAGGCAGAGAGCCCAGGGACAGCTCCATCCTGAGTCACAGCTCATCCCCCCCAGCCAAGGCAAAGCTGCCCAGGCACACCACCAAGCCCCTCTCTGCCTGCCCTGCTTCAGTGAGCACTGCTCAGGCCTCCCTACAGACACAGAACTGCCTTCTGAGCTGCTCAGGAACCCAGCTGACAAAATCCCAACGTTTCCATTTGGAATCAGAGGCACAGCCATCTGCAGACACTGCTGCAGTACCTGTCCTTCTCCTAACCCTCAGCTGCTCACCCCAGGAAAGCAGCTGAGTGTCCAGGAGTGCCAAATGCACACACAGCAGGCACAGCTAATGAAGCCCAGGGAATGCTGCTCCAAGACCCTGCTGTCAGGATCTGCCCAAACGTTTTGGATTTGGGAGGCTGTGCAAGTGACTGCCAGATCCACTGGCATGTGGCTCTCATCAGCTCAGTGCCTGCAGGTCTGGGTGACCACATTTACTCCTTGGCCTGTCAGGAATTGACTCCAGACACTCACCAGCATGTTCAGCTGTTCCATACTCAGCTTGTTTCCCACCTTAGAATTGTGGAACTGCTGAGGCTGGAAGAGACCTTTGAGATCACCAAGGCCAACCACTCACCTGGAGCTCACAATCCCAGCAGGTCCTTGCCCAGAGCTCTCAGACTAATGGCAAACTTCACAGAAGTGCCTGAGGACTCAGATGCTCCAAAGAGTTGCTAAAGGGCTTTAGGAAAAAAAGTTCCTTGCTTTATTAAATCCCCCAAAGCCTGGCATAGGCATTTTAAGGGATGTCTGAAGTATCTAGATGGAAGGAAGGCACTCAGCACCTCCACTTCAAATGGGCAGACCTGGCACATCAGTTTGTACTCAAGATCTCCATCCAGTGCAGCTTCCTTACCCTGAGAACACTGCCCAAGACCAATGGAAATCCAACCTTATTCACCCAGTTGTGAAGCTCTGCATGTGGAAAGATGCAGAAGTGAGAACAGAGGTACATCAGAAGTGGAATAAATGAAAATCAGGCACCAAAGCTTTCCTGCCTTGTGTAAAGTTAAAGGCAGCCAGAGGGTGAGCTGCCTGCCAAGAGGTTAAGAACTCAGCAAGAACTCACTTCTAGATAATCCATGGGCATGGACATATCCTGCTAGATCAGACTGCTCAAAGCCTCATCCAGCCTGGCTTTGAATGCTTCCAGGCTTGGAGCCTCCACAACTTCTCTGGCACTCCAGTGCCTCACCACCCTCATGGGGAAGAATTTCCTCCTAATGTCTGATCTAAATCCAGCTTCTTCCAGTTTGAGGCCATCATCCCCCATCCTGTCACTCCATGCCATTGTCAGAAGTCCCTCCCCAGCTCTCCTGTAGCCCCTTTCCAATCCTGGGAGGCTGCTCTAAGGTCTCCTGCAGCCTTCCCTTCTCCACACTGAACAACCCCAGCTCTCTCAGCCTGTCTTCACAGAGGAGGTGCTCAGGCTGCTGATCCTGTCCTGGTCATTTAGAGATCAGACCAATTTCTTTCCTCAGCTCCATAACACTGTCATGTTGTGGCTGCTCCCTCCCTGGAGGTGTTCAAGGCCAGGTTGGATGAGGCTTTGAGTGACCTGTGCTAGTGGGAGGTGTCCCTGCCTATGGCAGGGGGTTGGAACTGGATGAACTTTGAGGTCCCTTCCAACCTTCCCATTCTATGAAAATGCCACAATGGAGAAATAAAAATTCATAGAATCATAAAATCATGTCAGGGGCTGGAAGGGACCTCGAGTTCCATGTCCTGCTTGCACAGCAGGCACAGCTGCATTTGCTGCTCGAGCAGTCAGTTACTATCCATGTCCTTTAACCAAAGAAATGCCAAGGCTCCCAAGGAGAGCCAAGATCAGCTGTCCCTGCCACTGCTTGCTTCTATACTCTCAGTGTTCAACCTGATCCCAAAAGGTACTTCAGCCTGGCCCCAAGTCTTTGGATGTCACAGCTTTAAAAAGTTTTAATGGGAACAGTCAGAGAATCATAGAATCACAGAAGGTCAGGGGCTGGAAGGGACTTCCAAAGCCCATCCAGTCCAACCTCCCTGCCAGAGCAGCATCAGCCAGAGCAGATCACACAGGAACACATCCAGGTGGGTTTGAATATCTCCAGAGAAGGAGACTCCACAACCCCCCTGGGCTGCCTGTTCCAGTGCTCTGTCATCCTCATAGGGAAAAAAAATTCCTCCTCAGGTTCACATGGAACCTCCTCTGCCTCAGCTTCCACCCAGTGCCCCTTGTCCTGGCACTGGGCATCACCAGGATCAGAACTCTTCACAGTCCAGAATTGCAATCCATGAGAAATTCCAGAGTTGTTCTTATTTTGTGACCTTTCCAAACTGGGATCATAGACTCATAGAATGGTTTGGGTTGGAAGAGACCTTAAAGATCAATCCAGTTGTCAGTCTCCCTGCCGTGGGGGACACCTCCCACTAGCCCAAGTTCATAGAATCATAGAATGGGAAGGTTGGAAGGGACCTCAAGCATTATCTAGTTCCAAGCCCCTGCCATAGGCAGGGACACCTCCCAAGTTGCTCAAGGTCTCATCCAACCTGGTTTTGAATACCTCCGGGGGGGACCATCCATGGCCTTGCTGGGCAACCCGTTCCAGTGTGTCCCTAACAAGAATTTCTCCCTGATCTCCAGTCTCACTTTCCCCTCTTCCAGCTCAGAGCCATTGTCCCTCATCCTGGCACTACAAGCCCTTGATAAAAGTCCCTCCCCAGCTCTCCTGCATCCCCTTCAGGTACGGGAAGGCTGCTCTAAGGTCTCCCCAGAGCAGGGCATGGCCACCAGAGGTGAGAGCAGGGTGGTGCTGAGGTGCTCCCTTCTCCTTCTCCCTCTGCCACCTTCCGTCCCCTGAGCAGAGCCCAGCGCCAGCGAGCACCAGGGCAGCGCCGCCGGTGGCTCTCGGCAGTCTCCAGCAGAGGGCGCTCAAAACCCCCCGGAGTTCGCGTCCCTGGGCTGGGCACAAGCTGCTGCTGGCACTGCCAGCTCACGGCCGGCAGCGGCTCAGGGCTGCAGCACCTCTGCACCAGGCTTGGCATAGCGGTGGCAGGCTGCCCACCCGTGCCAAGGAAATGGGGCCGTGCTCGTCCCAGCTCCCCTCAGCACCCACTGCCCCCAGCTGTCAGTGGGTCGCTGTTCAGCTCGCAGAACACACCCATAAAGGAGAGAGGAAGAGATCTGAGGCATGTGAAACGGCAGCGAAGTTTGGGAGAGGGGCTGAGATACGGGGGGGGGGGGTAGGACACAACTGGGTGGGCAGGGCAGTGTCAATCTGCCAGCTCCTGGGCAGTGGTGGTGTTCAGTAAGGGCCAATCCCAATGCCAGCTTTACATTCTGTAGATCTATAATCTAAAGGCCGTGGAGCAGCAAGTCCTCAGCAGAAGCACAAACAGCTTTGCCACCACCATGGGGATGCTTTTGATTGATTGTTTTGACCAAATACCAGAGTGAAAAGTTGATCTCACCTAATCAAACCCCCAGCTGGTGGCCCACGGGAAGTGATCTAATGACAGTTCCCTGGCGTCCCACAAAGTCACCACCAGAAGTGCATTAGCCACAAGATGCTGTGGTTCAGCAGTTGCTCCGAGGGTGTCTGGCACCATTCTGTGGAGCTCAGGCTGTTACTGCTGTATACACAGTGAGCCAAAGCCCTCTCCCTAGCCTGGAAGTGGCTGCATGGTGAGCAGTGGTGGTGAAAGGCTTTCCAAGCTGCTTGCCAAGCTGCTTGAGCCCTTCTCTGGAGTGCCACCTCTGCTTTAATGTGGGCATGAGCAGAATACACACAGGCATGGTTTCCCCATGACTCCTTTTGTCCCATCATGAACTCCAGGCTTTAGGCTTTCACTCCTCCTCACTTTACAGCCCAGCTCACTGGAGATAAGTCCCTTGAGTCCTGCCTGGCATGATCAAGCAGCTCAGGCTCAGAAAAAAACACCTTAGCCCCCACCATGTCAGCACAGTGAGGCACAACTGGAGCAAGCCAGTGAAGATGATGTGAAGGCTGTGCCCAGCACTGATGGTTTTGTAATACTCAGAGCTGGTGGCAAATGATGCCTGTCATGCCCTAGCTGCTGTGATGGAGGAACTGAAATCTGAGGGATAAAAGCTTGGGGTTGAGGTTGTATAGGGCTTTTAAAATTCATTTTCTAAGGCAAATGAAGGTGTTGTTCCCTTTATGCTTCATCACTCATCTTCCAAGAGCTGGAACACCACCAACACCATGCCCGCCTTTCTGCTCTTGGCACAGGAATGACATCATTCACTGCAGCAGCTTTGCCTTGGGGCACACAGGGCAAGGAGTGGCTTGCTTCAATCCTGGATTTCATTACATTTAAGCTGTACCAGTTCTGTTCCAGACCTGATCCTCTCATTGTGTACCCTTCTGAAAACTGTTTCTAGGGAAATGGCTCCAGGATGTCTCCTTACAAGTGTATTTTGCAAGGTAGAATGATGGCTGGGGAGCCCTTTGCCTGGTGTTGGCAGAGGTCACTCTTTGCAGCACCATCAGACAGTAGGCAAAGAGTGACATTGGCATTGACTCTATCCAGCTAAAACCAAACCAGAAGTGGCAGCACAGATGGGCACAGATAACAGCCCCCACCGACTGCAGGGGACTCAGCCTGTTCCCACAGCCTGTGTGTCTGCCCCAGCACTCCTGGCTGTGAGCTCTGGAGGTAGAGAGCACAAGGTGCAGTGAGATTTCAGCTCTTCCTTTGTGTGGAAGATGAGGAAAAGTGACTGTGGCTTGTTTCAGAGCAGACATCTCACCACACAAAGCCAGAGCTGGCTCTGGGATCTGACGTTTCTTACCCACCAGTCTGCCAAGGCAGAGGGAGGTTAGCAAAACTTTCATTCCAGCTGCAGCCCCAACATGCCCAGCCCTTCCAGCAATTATTCTGGCTCTCAGCCACCAGCTCTGTGAAGAAGCTTCCTTTGGGGGAGTGCATTTTTATGCCACAAGCATCAGAAGTATGCGCAGAGAAATAACAGATCTCAGCCTGCGTCGTCAAAGCAGCAAATGTGTGTGTGCAGGACCTTAAAGCTTCCATTTAGAACCATAGAATCATAGCATCAGGCAGGGCTGGAAGCGACCACAAGGAGCAGCCAGTTCCAACCCCCCTGCCATGCCCAGGGACACCTCACACTACATCAGGCTGTCCAGAGCCTCATCCAGCCTGTCCTTAAACACCTACAGGGATGGGGCCTCAACCACCTCCCTGGGCAACCCCTGCCAGGCTCTCACCACTCTCATGATGAAGAACTTCCTCCTCACATCCGGTCTGAACCTCCCCACCTCCAGCTTTGCTCCATTTGCACTAACACAGGACAGCTCAAGAGAGTAAAACCTGGACTAGGTTGAAAAATGAGAGGTCCTTCACAGAGCTGTCTCCTAAGCTTTGAGGTGAGGAGCAAGAGGACTAATACTGCAGATAAATGCTCTGTGTAACTCAGAGAACTGCCATGTGAGCATCTAAATGGCTTTTGTCACATGTGGGCTGGCAGAGAGGAAAGTGGGAATAAGAAGGTTTCCTGTCCTCCTCTCTGCACTCTGCCCAATGCCTCTGAAGGATATGGGATGCCAACTACCCAGGCTGCTGGGGCAGCCCTGGAGAACACATCTTTCAATTTGCAGCATGTGACAGGCTGAATCCTAGGTCATTAAGGTGTGATTTGAGCTCCCTTAGCTCAGCATTTCGTCTCCTAAGAGCTTCTCCTCTGCTGCTCAGATGCTGAACCAAAGTACCTTTGTTAGCTGCAAACCACACAGAGTCACAGATGGCATTGGGTTGGAAGGAACCCTCCAGGCTCACCTTGTCCAACCCCCCTGGACTCAGCAGGAACACCTCCAACTAGAGCAGGCTGCCCAGGGCCACATCAAGTCTGATCTTGAATGTCTCCAGGGATGGGGCCTCAAGCACCTCCCTGGGCAGCCTGTGGCAGTGTCTCCCCATCCTCACCGTGCAGAACTTCCTCCTGATGTCCAAACTCCATCTGCCCTGCTCCAGTTTCAAACCACTGCCACTTGACCTATCCCCGCAGTCCCTGCTCAGTCATCCTGTAGGTTCCCTTCAGGTACTGAAATGCATCTCTGAGGTCTCCCCAGAGCCTTCTCTTCTCCAGACTGAACACCCCCAATCCTTTCAGCCTGTCCTCTAGGAGAGGTGCTCCAGCTCTCTGCCAGCTCACAGGTCCTTGCCAGTGCACTTCCCTGGCACAGCGGTGCAAGGTGTTGCAGGCAGCCTCCATGCTCACCCCCAGCTCGCTCCCTGCAGCGCCTTCCCCCCTTTGCCATCCCCCTCAGCAAAGCAGGGGGCAAAGAACAAAGAGCAGCAGGCAGAGAGAGGGTGGCAGCAGCTGGCGGGCAGCGCGGGCAGGCTGCTGGATGTTGTTTTAGCGGCTCCTGCATCCCACCCAGGCGCTGCCGTGGGCCCGGCGGCCGCTGACGCCTTCGGAGCTCCAGGCTTATTCATGTTCAGGAATGGGAGGGTCAGGGCCATCGACACACACCAGCATCCTGCTGCCTATTATTTCCTGCCAGAGCTGGCGGTGCACCAAGCCCTAACATGACAGGTGGATGGAGTTCACAAGGAAATCATGTCATGGGCCAGTTTTCCAGGAAAGCTGTTAACTCTGTGCACAAACCCCGGGGCTTCAGGTTGAAAGGGGACGTGGCTGAGGAGAGGAGGGGATGGGCTGGTCTGATCTTGCTTGGTTTGGGTTTTAATGGATTAGGGAATCTTTTTAGTGGGGTTCGTAGTGAGAGGGCAAGGGGGAATGGATTGAAGCTTGAGAAGGGGAGATTGAGATGGGAGATTAGGGAGGAATTCTTTGCGGTGAGGGTGGGCAGACACTGGCACAGGTTGCCCAGGGAGGTTGTGGAGCACAGAATCAGCCAATGTGATCTTTGATCATGTTGGGTGATTCTGTGCTCCACAACCTCCCTGGAGGTCTTCTGTGCTCCACATCCTCCCTGGGGGTGTTCAAAGCCAGGCTGAATGAGACCTTGAGCAATCTGTTTTAGTGGGAGGTGTTGGAGTTGGAACTGGCTGAGCTTTGAGGTCCCTTCCAACCCAACCCATTCTACAAATCTATGACAGACTGAAACTGAGGAGCACAACCAAGGATGTAACAACCAAGACTCATTTTTAAGATACTTGTGCAAAGCTCTCCTGTCCCCCCACGAATTTAGTGTCCAACGTCTTGCTGTTGCCTGTTCTCTCTTTCCTCCTTCCCTGCCTGTTGTTGAAGTTCAACACTATTTCTCTCTTCATCTCAGAAGAGCTAAGAAGTGAAAACCATTAAACCCCGCCAAAAGTGGTTTACAAAAATGATGTTTGCCACAAAGGCAAAGTGTTGGCTGCACATGTGAGGGCAACTGGACTCCAACTGGCTGCTCAGAAGAGGAAGGATTAGGTCCTCTGTCGTGTTAATAGTGACATCAACCACCTGAATAAAAGCCAAAAATTCAAGTTGATTCTGCAATTTAAGACTACTCTTCTCCCATTGAGCTTAGCCTGCAGGATTTAGTCTGCACTTCCACTTCTGCCAGGACTCAGACAACTGCTCGCATCATCCACTGCAGCTGGTGTCCTGCTCGTGCATTTTGATGTGTAAGAGACTCAGACTGCTATAGTTACAACATCCTGCACTCCAAAGGCATCAGAGGTACCAGAAATACCCTGCAAAGCTTTGGCTGCCAGCATTGTCCTCCTCTTACTTTGGATCAGGTGAAGCCTGCTGATGATATGCAGCAGCTTCCATCTTGGCTACTAAAGAGCAGTAGCCCTGGGCTCTGACTTTGTATAAGCAAAGCTGAGGGTAGACTTAGTCTGGATATCTTTGCAGTGAGGGTGGTGAGACACTGGAGCAGGTTGCCCAGGGAGGTTGTGGAGCACAGAATCACCCAACATGATCTTTGATTCTGTGCTCCACAACCTCCCTGGAGGTGTTCAGGACCAGGCTGGATGAGGCCTTGAGCACCCTGTGCTGGTGGGAGGTGTCCCTGCCCATGGTGAAGGGTTTGAACTGGATGATCCTTAAGGTCTCATTCTATGAACACACGAGTATGAGATATTCCAGAGGCCTTCTTCCTGGTCTGGCTCTCTGGACCCTGCTGAGACTCTCATCCTTTCTTCACTCCTTACCCTGAGCCTGGTCACTGTTCCTTAGAGCTGCAGCAGCTCTTGTACCTCCACGTCACGGTCTGAGGGGTTCCAAGTTACCCTTTGCTGGCTGGGAAGAGCTCTCCCCAAGTGCCTGAAGCAAAGAAATTTACTTTTTGGACAGAAATGCACAAACCTCTTCCTCTCTTGTTTTGTTAAGCTGGCACACACTGCTCTGAGGAGCAGGGTCACATAGGAGCCGCACCAGGGAGCCATTCCCTGGGCGCCCCGAGCACAGCGAGCCCTGAGCATTGTCACACCGAGCTGATTATTATTATTTCTAAGCACTGCCCCAGGCTATAACAGGCTCTGTGTACAATAGCAATCCAGGGTGTAGTTACAGACACAATTTCCTGTGCTGAGGGCTCGCAGGGATGATTTGAGGGCCCCGCAACCGCTGCCCGCCGCAATTCCTCCATTAGATAATTTTCTATCCTTGTGAGGGCAACTCTGCTTGAGCAGTGCTGCCAGAGCTCTCAGGAAGGGAGAGACGAGCAACTGCCACAATAAAATTTGCATCAGCTCCCACCCAACCTCTCCCAGACCCATTTGTCACATTCAAAGGCTTTTCACACCAGAAGGGAAGGTGTTTCTGAACTGGAAAGTCATTGTGATCTCCGCAGGGCTGCATCCTCCAGCCTGACTTCTGCCTCTCAGGTTCCCATGAGAAACACCAAAAGAGCAGATGCAGAGCTCCAAAGGGCTTTGTGTCAAAGGCCTGGCAGAGTGCATGACCCAGCATCCAGGCACCAAACCCCAAAGCAGCCCAGGCCAGGTCACAAAAGCTGAAGCACAGCTTTTGCTGTTTGCAGCTGAGCGGTTTGAGGGGCTTGGCCCTTGTACAGCACTGGAAATGTGTCCTTGTGAAAAGCATTTCAGACCTGACAGGAACACCAATCCCTGGGAAAATGAAGGTGCTAAGGCTTCCCTGTGAGGGTAACAGAGCCCTGGAGCAGGCTGCCCACAGAGGTTGTGGAGCCTCCTTCTCTAGAGACATTCCAAACCCACCTGGATGTGCTCCTGTGTGACCTGCCCTGAGTGACCCTGCTCTGGCAGGGTGGTTGGACGGGATGAGCTCTTGAGGTCCAGCCCCTAACATTCTGTGATTCTGCAGTTGTGCCACACTGCCCTCACACAGCACCTCCCCTAGAGCCCTGGTTTGCAAGAGCTAAGAAAAATGTGGCGCTCCTGTGCTGGAGCCAGGACAAGGGCTGCAGGGAGGAAGAGTTTAGTAGTGGCAATGTCTGTGGTATGTGGATTTACAGGAAGGAGAAACCCAAGCTGTGAGGTTTGTGTGGGAAGGCATCATTGGGCATTCAGAAAAGATCCCACAGTTCTTTGCAGCCTGTCCCAGAGCCAGGGCACATAGATCACAGAGAAGTCTGTGCCAGTTTCTAGGGCCTCGTGGCAATGTAGTGATGCAACATGAAAACCTCTCCAGCACTGTGAGGGCTCTGACTGAACTGCTCACAACCTCTGCCTTGCTCCTGCAGGACACCAGGACCAAGCACTGGATTCTTCCTCACAAAGTTGCTGTTTTGATTCTCTGAATAAAGGACAAAATAGAATAAAGGTTGTGGATGCCTCATCCCTGGAAGTGTTTAAGAGCAGGCTGGCTGAGCCTTTGAGCAGCCTGCTCTAGTGGGAGGTGTCTCTGGTCTCTTCAAGGTCCCTTCCAACTCAAGCCACTCCATGATTGCATGACTGTGAAATGAGTTCCTCTGCAGGCTCCCACTGGCTGCTGGATATGAAGATGCTCATGCATGCACCTTGCCTCACCAGGACACAGCTGGTGCCACTGAGCAACCCCGCATTAGCTGGAGGCCTCCCAATCTGTCTGGTAGCTGGTATGAGGGGACACCACGCTGACCCTGGAGCTCTGCCATGCCAGGGGACCCTGCCCAGGGTCAGTGCAGTGCTACCTGTCACTGCTTACATGCTGCTGCCTGCCTGGATGTCCCACGACTAGCAAGGCAGGGGGTGGTGCAGGCACCCCTGGTATGTACAGTGCAAATATAACAGAGAGCAGGGGTAGAGGAGAGGAAATCTCTGGCAGCAGCAGAGTGACTCTTACTTTTACTTACCCTTCCTGAAAAAAACTGTTCCCTGAGCCCCACTGCCTCCATTCCACTGAGCTTGGCCTTTTCTTGCGGGCCCCACCTTGCACCTCTCCTCTCCTTCCACACACTGCATGCAAGCTGGCCTGGATCACAGCAGCAGTGAAGGGAGGAGCCAGGCATGGGGGGGACTTCTGAAGAGGAGAGCAGACTGCTTGTGCTTGGGGCTGTGCTGAAATCACTGCACCTCTGCAGCCGTCTCCTCAGCAGCCTGCAAAATTCCACTGAGCAAAAAGAAACAGGGAGAGGGAAGAAGGAGTCAGCAAACCACTGGGTTTGGGGGCGGGGGGAGGTAAACAGCCCTCTCCAGCCTCCCCAGCTTTGCTGATGCCAATCACTCCTCTCATTTCAAACAGGAAGGACACCCTTTTAGCCCACCTGTTCCATTATTTATCATGCCATGCACTGCCCACGAATTGTCACTCGGGCAAAACCTGGACGTGGTAAGGGGACACCCTAATATTTTTAATGACCTTAAGCAAAGTGATTGACACCTGACACCGGTGTCAGATGTTCTGGTGACGCAACATGTTCTGCTAGCAGCAGGAAAGCTTCCTGCCGTGATTAAGTTAGGGCTGTGGAAGTGCTAAAATGTGTTGTCAGCTTCCCTCTGATGCAAGTGATTTTATTATAGCGTCTGGTAACCACGGAGTGTGGCAACGCAAATACTGCCTCCAAACATGCCCTCCCCTACAGCCAGCCTGCTCTATTTAAAACAGGGAGTGCACTCTGCAAATCCGGGGATAAGGGATGGATGCAACCATCCCTTAAAGCAGGGAGAGCAGAGGAAAAGGCATCACCTAGGGCAGAGAGCCTGGCTGACTGCAGCAGGAGTAGTGTAGGGCTTCTAGGTGACCTGCCAAAGGTGTGTGCTGAGCTGGCATCGCCACAGCCAGCATGGAGGGCACAGGCTCTGGAGGGCCATGCTGGCAAAAGCCTGCCTGGCTGTGGCAGGGGAAAAGTATCAGGAAAAATAAAAGAAAGAGAGAGAGAAAAGTAAAAAGGGAGAAGACTGACAGATTCACAGAATGGTTTGGGTTGGAAGGGATCTTAAAGATCATCCAGTTCCAACCTCCTGCCATGGGCAGGGACACCTCCCACCAGCACAGGGTGCTCAAGGCTTTGTCCAACCTGGTCTGGAACACCTCCAGGGAGGGGGCATCCACAGCCTTCCTGGGCAACCTGTGCCAAGGTCTCCCCACCCTCTCTGTAAAGAATTTCTCCCCAATTTCCAGTCTAAATCTGCCCTCCTCAGGGCCCAATCTGTTCCCTCTCATCCTATCCCTACGAGCCCTTGTCACAAGCTCCTTCCTCCAGCTCATATTCCTTCTGACAGCCTCACACACACTGGGCTGGAAGCCTGTGACTTGGCTCAACACTTGCCCTTCAAAATACAGCTGAAGAAGTAATGTTCTGGCTTACTTCAGACCAGCCCCTCAATTAGTCACCACATGAGGAAAGCTGGAAGACCTCCAGAACATGAGAGTTACCTCAAACACCTCAGACACACGCAGGGGACACCTGGCACCTCTTTTGGTCAAGACTCATCATCCCAAAGCTCATCCAGCAAACACCACGAGGTGACTTTGCTTCCACAAGTCATTACCCACAGCTGTGCCCAGCACCGCCTGGGTGTCTGCAGGGCTGACCCTGTGGCTTTCCAAGAGCTGAGCAGCTAAGCAAGCTGCTGGAGGCATGGGGCTCTCAGCTCCACACTCAGAGTCCACAGGCTTCTGGAAGAGATCAGCAGCACCCACATCCAGTTCCTGTTGCAGATGTTGCTCTACAAAGAGAAGCAGACAGCAGGCAAAGCTGAGGGCACAAGCGTCCTGGCACCAGTGAGCCCCCAGGGGTTCTAAAGGTCTAGCAGCACTGAATATCATTTTAATGACATTTACTTTGGGATTGTATAGCAAAATAATCCAAAGTGCTAAACCTGACCACTTTAAGTTACAAACCCCAGCCTCGTGGTGTCTCCAGCTATACCTATCCCTCGTTATTTAGGTTAGACAATAGAATTAATTACAGGTTGCTACCTAGTGCTAGTCGAGAGGAAAACAAAATCCATATTAGTTGGTTTAAAAAATAAAGGAGGGGGGAAAGTACCACAGATATTGGGAGGGGACAGTTACATAAAATATAAGAATCAGCTTATTGAGCCATCTGCAGAGGGTTTGGTTGTTATTGCTTTGTCTGGGGGGATCTGTTGGGAGCTCTGGTTGAAGTCACAGGCTGTGAGCTTGCTGTCAGCCCAGACACTGCGGCTGCTCCCTTGGTCAAACGTCACAGTGTGTATTTTAAGGAGATCTCTGGCATTTCCAGTCCCTTCAAATTATTTCCTTCGTTCTCACAAGCTCCCTTTCCAGCACCATCAGCAGGCTGGGGAGTGCAGTTAGGATGACTGCAGTTAAGATGATCCTGTTCCCTGGGGAGGACAAGTGGATTTTCCTCCCTCTTGGAAAGAATCACTCCCAAGGCTGCAGGAAGGAAAATATTTAAGAGCACTTGCAGAGTTTTAAAGAGTATTTCTTAATCCCTTCTGTTTGCAGTTCGTTTCCAAAGTTAAATTAACACCTGCAGGGTCTCCCAGTGATAAATAGCCAAGTGGCCTCACACAGGTCCTGCCTCCTGCCCGGCCCTCTCCCGGCCGCCTCTAACCGAACAAGGTTCGCTGATGCGCCACCAGCGCCGTCTGGCTCTCTCGCCTCTTGGCTTTCTTGTTCTGCTCCCTGATTTTCCAGCAGACTGCACTGGAGGCCAGCAGAAGGAGTCCCGATGACAAGAGCACTAATCCAAACACAGAGATGATTGATCCGTGGGAATTGAAGCTGTATGCCACGGCAGTCACCACGGTGCCGGCTATGAGGATAACCACGCCAAAGGGGATGGTGCAGCGGTAACAGGAGAGTTCTGCTCCCCCCGTGGCCGCTGTCAGCTGGCACTCACTGACCAGAGGGACGGTGGTTATCACACAGTCATTGTTATTGCTCTTCTCCATGGTCACAGGATCAGGATGCTTTGGAGTGCCTGGGATCTCTTTAATTGGTTCGTTTGTCATCTTGGTTGCCTTGCCTCGGTCAGCTCTCAGGCTAGAGCAGGCTCTGCTGAGCACACACTGCACTGTGGAGAGAAGAGCAGGAGTTCAGCTCAGGAGGGTTACCATTGCCAGGCACTCTGATCCCACCAGAGCAGATGCCCAAGAGCAACTGGAACACTGCTGGTTGTGGAGGAGCTGAGTCAGCCCTCATGGCAGAGCTACAGACCACAGCAGTCACCAAGCACCATGGGCCAAGCTGCGCTGTAAGTACCTCCTAAAGTCAGCATTTCTGGGTGCAATTTAGATTTCCATGGCATTGCAGCTTCTGCTGAGCAGGGGAAGTCCACAGGCTGTTCTGGTTAAAAATTCTCCTCCTGCTCACACACTTTTCCATGCTGGTTTTTTACATATGCACCTGCTCAGACACTACACAGGCTGGCTCCAACCTGCATCACAGAAACATGGGCAAGAACTGGCCCAGCACAAGGCAGGAGTGCACAGTGAGCCCTTGCTCCATGCAAGGTGGCTCCATGTGCCACTGAGTAAAACAAATCAGATGGCCATGCCTAGGCTCTGGGTGCGGGGGGGATGGGGATGCAGACAGTGCTCTGCACCCTGCAAATGCCAACTGAAAGCTGAGAGCCTACCATTACAGCAACATCAGGAAGCTGAAGGTAGACAAGACATTGGGAAGAAATTCCTCCTCATGACAGTGGTGAGGCTCTGCAACAGGTTGCCTAGAGAAGTTTGGAGGCTCCAAGCCTGGGAGTGTTCAAAACCAGGTTGGATGGGGCCTTGAGGAACCTGGCCTAGCTGAAGGTGTCCCTGCTCTTGCCAGGGATTTGGAGCTGGATGGTCTTTGAAGTCCCTTCCAACCCAACCCATTCTGTGATGATTCGGTGATGAGGATCAACACCAGGCTGTCAGCTTGCCATTTAAATTGGCTTAATGCAAAAGCAACAGGGTCCTTACAGGTCCATGGAACCACATCCATGCTGCTGTTTGGGAGGGAGATTTACAGTCACAGCCTCCCATCTGGTCACAGCAGGATGCTCTCCTGCTGTGTCCATGCTGTGCACACTCCCTTGGTCCTACAGGCAGCACACACAGTTTGGCTGCATCTGCATTAGAAGGAAAACAGCTTCGGGTCCCCAGAGCCCAGTGTATAACTGGGTCCACCTGCTCAGGGCAGGATGGGCCTGTGCCTCTCCACTGCTGCAGCTGCCATGACAGACTTTGGCTGTCTCACTGAAGCTCTGGTGACATGGGGGCTACCCTGGAGCCTGCAGTGACCTGAGGTTGCCATGGCTGTGCTGCCTGGGACCAGGCTGTGTGCTCGGTGCACCCCAGCACATAGCAGGGACATGAGTGGGGAACTCCCAGGCTGTGAGCAGCTGACAGGACTGCTCATGGCTCTCTGGCAGGGGCTATGCATCTCTCTCTGGTGGGAGCAGCACCATGCATGGCCTGGAGAAGGAAGAGGGCTGGCACTGCAGCAATGCTTTTATCACTTTTATCACCCTCACATCTGGGACTAGGAAGTTAATTGCCAGATACTTGCGTTCTCCTTTTCCTTTCCCACCGCTCCCACCCTTGTTGCTAAGATATAGTCATCCTTTGTGGAGAGCCCTTGGGTCTGTGTCTCATGTAGCTGACCTTGTGTGCTGCAAGAAAGAGGATTGCACTGGTTTTCAGCACACACACAAGCAAGCTGCACTCTGTATCTAGACAGAGAGCTTGTATCCCACCTTCCCTGAATCCTAATGAGAGAAGGAAAGTTCAGCTCTGGTCTGACAAAGCTTTTGTTCTTCTGCTCCAAGGAGGAATGCTCAGCTCAATGCTGTCCCTTTCTCTGCAAAGCCATCTTCAGAGTTAGTCCTGCAAGGGGCTCAGCAGCCACAAGACAGAGAAGCCTTTCCCTCCCTAAAGAGGATGATGAGAGAGCAGGGTTGAGAAGAGAAGGCCTTGGGGAGACCTTATTGCCATGGACCAGGACATAAATGGTGGCTACCAGGAGAAGGGAGACTCCCTTTTTACAAGGAGTTGCATGGCAAAGAAAAGGAGTGATGGGGACAAGTTACAGCTGGGGAGATTCTCATTGAACACCAGAAGAAAATGCTTCCCCATGACAACAGCTGGGCACTGGAATCATCTCCCAGGAGCAGCAGTGCAGTGCCCTGCATTGGGCACTTCTCAGACTCAGCTTGCCAGGGTCTGGCCCAGCTCACTGCAGCTGCACCATCCCCTAGCAAGGTTGGACCAGATGATCCTTGAGGTCCCTTCCAAGCTGCCATTCTGGGATTCTTCAGGTAACCCTGCTTGAATCTGGACCAGATGACCTCCAGAGAGCCCTTCCAACCACAACCACTCCATGATTCTGTTTGTTTTCATGAAGCTACTTGGTGTCTCCAGGGGCAAGAGGGGGATCTGAGCAGAGAAAGCAAACAGGTCTGTGCTGACACCGTGGATATCCTAAGTTCTCCTAGGTTCTCTTGCCTTGTTCCTCAAATCATACCACATGATGAAGCACCTTTTATACGGGTTGAAACAGCCCAGGAAAGTCACAGAGTCACTCTAGGGAACCTTCAGTCTGGCCCAGATGTGGACCTGAGCCCAAGTTCTGCCTTTTCAATAAGGACTTGCATGGTGCTGCAATGTTGCTGCATTACTTATCCATAGAACATGACAGAAGCTCAGCACAACAGGAGAATGTGGTCCTCAGATGTCACCTTCTTTGGCCTTTCCATTAGCCATATTCAATGTTTTATTATTAAATTTGGGGGGAAATCACCATTTTCCATAGGGAAAATATCTTAGTTCCCAATACATTGTAGTAACTATGCAGAAGTCCAAATACTCTAAAAGCCACAGAAATAAGGAAAAGTTCCCAACAGCTTGGAAAGGCCTTGGACTGGGCTCAAAATAAACCTGATTATTCTGAAAACTCTAACATCTGGTCAAAGTGTATCTAGTCCTGTTTCTACAGCCCTTGCCCCTCTGCCTCACCTACCTCCCCAGTGAACACAAAATCTCTTAGCTGTCTTGCAAAGAGATTCATGAAGAAAGGAGGAGGGGAGATTGAGACTGGAGATCAGGGAGAAATTCTTGATGGCGAGGGTGGGGAGACACTGGAGCAGGTTGTGGATGCCCCCTCCCTGGAGGTGTTCAAGGCCAGGCTGGATGAAGCCTTGGGCTGGTGGGAGGGGTTCCTGGCAGGGAGTTGTAAATGGATGATTTCTAAGGTTCCTTCCACCCCAACCCATTCTGTGAATCTACGAATGAGAGAATTCAGACCACCATAACTAACACGAAGTAAAAAACATCACCTCCTGAACTATAAAAATGGATTGCAGGGTGAAAGACCTGCTGACTTGTGAGGAGCACAGCTCCTGCCTGCAATAGGATGTAGGCAGGCAGGCACTCACAGAAAACAAACAAACAGCCCTCTGCTGAACTCCTGCCAGTTAAACAAGCACAGGAACCCCTTGGAAGCCTGAGTGAAGGTATTCAGCCCAAGAAAACAGGGCGCTGGGTCCTCGTTGCCAGCAAAGTCACTTCTGACTTACGCCAACAGGTGACTTGGTTCAAGTTTCAGGGCAAGAAACGGAGGCAAAGATCCCCAGCAACAGCAGCATCCTCTCACTAATCACACCACGAGGGCTGCCCCGAGGAGCTGCGGTGCCTTGCAGCCGGAATGCGTTTCTCTGGCAACCTGTGGCTACCTCTGCATAAACAGGAGAGCCACTAAGAAGTGTAAGCTGAGATGCAGCGAAAAGCCATGGAAGCCATCAGCATGCACACACCTACCAGGTCCGGCAGAAATCCATTGTAACAAATCCCTTGGCTCAGGGAGCACAGGAAGGCTGTGCCCGGGGGTTCATGTGTCAATTGAAGGCACAGCCATGCAGCGGTGAGAGCTGCTCCCGGCTTTGAAGTGTCAGATGTTGCTGAATGATGAACCGGAGGTGACAATATTCTGGCCTGGAAGTTTCCTACAAGAAAAAAATTGTTGGATATTTAGCAGCTTCTTAAGAACAAAACCCCTGCATGGAAAGGCTCCCGCTGCATGCTGAGCCCTGCTCCCAGCCTAGCGGAAGCAGGAGATGTTCTCCTGCTGGCTCTCCTAGTGGCTTCAGCCTCCTTTCTTGGCAGCAGCCTCCCCCGTTTCTTTCTGGCCCTAGGTAATACTTTATTTTGATGATGTGATGTCTTCATGATGAGCATCACAACCCAGCCAAGTCCTTTAGAAAGAGGCAACACACATTCACTCCTGCAGTTCAAAATCTCCTTTAACTTCATTTTCATTGCTCCCTTCACCTTTGTGAATCATGACTTGGAACACTTTGGGGTTGTCTCTTTTATGTCTCTGGTTTCTTGGAGCAAATCACTTCATAGAATAATAGAATTGTCTTGGCTGCAAAAGCCCTTTCAGTTCACTATGTTCAACCATTCTCCAGCTCCACCAAGTCTGGTGTTAAACCATTGTCACCTCCCTGCGTGTTGATTTTTCCCAGCTGTAAACTGCCAGTACCAACACACTTCCCACCAAAACTCCCTTCTCAATCTATTCTACTATAACAAACCCAACAAAAATGATCCCA
>VWYK01074296.1:105185-117052 GCA_013399775.1 Semnornis frantzii
CCGCAGCCCCGCGGGCACCGACAAGCAGCGGGGGCGCGGCCGCCCGGCGTGAGGGTCCTGCAGCTGCGAGCCGAGCCGAGCCGAGCCGAGCCGAGCCGAGTCTTACCTCCCGACTGCCGGACAGGACTGCGGCGGGCAGCAGCCCGCAGCAAGCATAAAGAGGGGGATGCAGCTCCCTGCACAAGGGACTGTAAACAAAGTTCTTGGTGAGAGCGAAACAATTAAGGGACCGGAGCAAATTCAGCGGCGGGAGCTGCGGCGGGCGGGGCGGNATGACTTGGAACACTTTGGGGTTGTCTCTTTTATGTCTCTGGTTTCTTGGAGCAAATCACTTCATAGAATAATAGAATTGTCTTGGCTGCAAAAGCCCTTTCAGTTCACTATGTTCAACCATTCTCCAGCTCCACCAAGTCTGGTGTTAAACCATTGTCACCTCCCTGCGTGTTGATTTTTCCCAGCTGTAAACTGCCAGTACCAACACACTTCCCACCAAAACTCCCTTCTCAATCTATTCTACTATAACAAACCCAACAAAAATGATCCCAAAGACTCCTCTCTGAAAAGAAAAGAAGCAAACAGAACCCAAGACTCACAGTCATAAGCACAAGCCCATTGTATGTGCTGTTGTCCATTTCTGTTAGTGGCCATTCTAAAACAAGATCTCAAACATCTAAACCAGGCCTGCAGCTGAGCTGGGTGACAGCAGAGAGCAGAGCCACGGAAATTGTTCTCAGCTGCAGAAGCAGCTGTGAGGTGACCAAGCAGCCGGGTAAAACCTGGGAAGCAGCAGAGATTTAAGTTGCTAATCTCACTCAACATTCCCTTTCTATATGGGCACTGAGGCATGAGGTCCTCAGCTGCGATGAGAATAGGTTCACGAAAGCCATTTCGCAGTGACAAACTTGCAGAGCTTTTCCTTGTTTCTGGCTATTCTGACAAACACAAACATCTTGCAGACACAAACTGCTGCTGTTCTTCCCTGGATGATCCTCGGAACAAGCCTGTGACATGGCTCAAGTATATTTAGGCAGCTAATAAGACAGAAGCCTCCTCGTCTATCTCCCTGGCAACATTCCTGCGCACACTCCCCGGCAATTAGTTTGGTTTTGGGGAAAGGTTTGGAGGGAAATGCAGAAGAAAGCCACATTTTGCATAAACAATGTGGACTGCATTACAGCAAAAGCAGGTCTCTGAAACCATCTTGCTTCCACCCATCTTACACAAAAGGTTCCATTTCTTGAGAAGCTCTTCCTAGCATGGTTGTGCCCCCGAGCCCCTCTGCCAGGATCATTCCTTGCAGAGATGAGTGGCTCTGTGGGGAGCTAAGCTATGTTTGGCCTTGACCACAAACAGTTCAGGTAATTTTTTTTTACATCAAAGTCTTTATCAAAACTCTTAACTGACAGAGCAACTCCTTGCAGCCTGGATTCCTTCTCTCCTCCTTCTCTCCCTCACCACAGAGCTGAGAAGCAGCAGCACATGAAAAGCAGATACTAAGCTTCCAGCATTTTAACTCTGAATCACTTCAGTGTGGTGCTCTCTTGGGGGGCTTCCCACACACTGAATATCTCAGTGCAAGCACAAAGAGCTGTGATTCCTCTGCCACCACAATCCCTTCCTCCTCTTTGCACTTTACTCAGAACCAGAGGGACACATTCAAGTGTTCTGTCTTCAGGCTCTGGACCTGATTCTCTGTATCTTGCATAATATTTCAGACACCCCTATTTGCTTATGCAGAATTCCAGTAATAAGGCTCATACTTCAGACTTGGCTTTGTGTTAAAGTGACCACGGCAGGCAGCATAAGGAGCCCTTCTGTGCTGATGGAGAACCAGAGTTCATCTGGAATCCAGCAGGCTACAGTTCTGCTGCACACAGTCCCGCAGCACTTCTCCATCTGAAGATTCCTGGGCACACAGCACCAGAAGCAGCACTGACAAGAGCCCAGGATCAGGCCCTGAACTTCACGTACAGAAGGAGAGCATATCCCACCCGTGCCAGCTGCCTGAGCCTCAGGATGCCGAGAAGTTCCCACCACTGAGCTTTTAGGTACCACAACTACACCTTCTTTACTTCCCAGGCATAGCTGGAGGTAGGATGGGAGCCAGCTTAAACCTCCCCACAAACACAACTTTGTTACCTGCAAAAGGTTCAAACGCGCCGGTAAACTCCCGTGCACACCTAGAACAAACCGCTGCGTGTCCGCACCGCCTGCCCGCGCACCTCAGCAGGCTTGCGGAGAGCCGAGGGCAGCTTTTCGCTGGCTCCGTGCGCCCGTCCCGCAGCGAGCGGAGGCACAGCCCCGGGCACACGCACCGGGAGAGCCTACAGCCTCCACCCGCGGCACTGCATCCCGCGGGGACACCCTCACGGGAGGAGCGGGGCTGAAGCCAGCCGGCTCACAGAGCTGCCCCGGCAGCCGACCAGCCCCAAGCCGTCCCGGGCTGCGGGGAGCAGGGTCCCGGGCGCGGCGGCGGCGGAGCCNCGGCGGGCGGGGCGGCACTCACCGGGGACGGTCCGGCTGCCGTTGGGAGGGTGCCCGGAGGAAGGACTTCAGGGATCAGGCTGGGCTGGGCGAGCAAGGAGCCTGCCCTGCCCACGCCGCTCCCCTCGGCGGTGCTGGCGCTGCAGGGTCCCACATGGCCACTGGAGATGCTGACGGTAGGCATCTGAGTGTCTCTTGCTCCGCCAGCGTCGTGCCCTGCCCGTGCGAGCTCAAGCACGGGGGCTGGGAGAAGATTTTCCGTCCCTCTGTGTCCTGCTCAGCACCGAGCAGGGTGCCCTGTCCCATCGGTCTCAACAAGACTACGGATGGGGACCATCCCTCCCGGGCTGGCAGTGCTGGCAGTGCTGGGTGGCACTGCAAAAGCCTGATCCAGGTGAACTCCTAGAGGGGAGTTAGCTGCTCAGAAGGGACAGAGTTTTGGACGACACCTTTAGAGGACAAAGTTTGATGTATCACCCAGAAATAGTCTCTTTCTTACCCTTTAATCACTCCTTTTAGCAGAATATCAAATTCTGGGTTGGAGTGGATGGGTTTGTGTTATTATTTTACCCTGGTTTCTGTTCCTTTCAGACAAAAAGCAGGCAGGTTCTGCTTTCAAGGCTTGTAAAAGTGCATGTTTGAATTCTGTGGTTAAGCTTACCCAACGTTTATATTTTCAAGGCAGTATTTTATCAATGATTGATAAAAAGAGCAGCACACCAGATGGACTCAATCAGCCTCTGAAAGCTTGCTTGTACTTTTGACTCCCTTTCCAGGGTGAAATCCTGCCCTCACAGAAACCAATAGCAAAACTTCCATCAACTTCAGGGGCCCAGGATTTCACCCTGTGTATCATTAAGAACTCCTCAGTGACAGAGATCCTGCCAAGGGCTCATCTCCTTCATCCCAACCACCCAGAGGGTTCTGGAAGAGTTTCGCCATTTTTTTGCTGCAAACTGGCACTTTTCAAACCCATTTGCAAGTGTTCCCTGCAAACACAGCAGCATTTCAGCATTCAAGCAAACTGGATCTGAGCAGAACTGCCAGAGAGAACCTCTTGGGCCATTAAGTCCAGCCCTTCCTGATACAGGCAGCTGTGACAGGTAATACCTTTATTAAACTTGTCAAGTTCCACATCAGAGCAGCTGGATTTCCTGCTCCTCCAGTTGGAATTCTATTATGAGCCTTACTCTGCTGATATCTACTTACCTCTACCTTGTTCCTAGCTGCATGATTTTGTGGACAGTTATACAGGGATGAATTAGGCTTTGTCTGAAATCGATGTTCCTTCCTTTGGCATCTAACTCTGTAACTCCTAGAAATCAGTTTCTCTCACTCTCATTTTCCGTCATTTTTTCAGATGAGACATTAGCAGAGTTCTGCATGGAAGTATTCTCCAGAAACAGGAATATTTAATTATCAGCCTCTGACTGCTCAGCATTTCTGGACTTTTCTCCACTATCAGCCCCAGTTATCATTTAATATCAGAAATCCCCACTGCTAACACATGTGTGCATGACTTAAACCACTCCATTCCTATTACATCAGCTCCCCTCTAGTCCTTCCAGTGTAGCAGTTGGTCCTCCTGTGTTGATAGGAGAGCCTCCCTCCCAGCCTTACACCATCAGCAGCTCCACTAGGACATTCTCACTTTTCCATGCCAACTTTATTACTGGAAATATTACATAAAATACTGACAGTATTACATAAAATAACTCCCAGTGCTGATTCTTGAGGAACTAAGCTGAAGTACACGTAAACAGGCATTGAAGTTGGGCTGAGAACTGAGGTGTTTCTGTACAGTGTGTGCCCTAGCAATAGGGTAGAAAGTCTTCCAGTCCCAGTGACAGAGTAACTCCTTCCTGTGAAGCAGAGAAGCTGGGACGGGAAGGACACCTGCCTTGGGTGGGGTCTCCCCTACAAGGGTAGGTTTGTAGCTCTCAGGCACCAAAGGGTCAAATACAACCCAGGTACCACCCCTCTGGTGTTTAAAAAAGAAAGGGAGTGGGGAGAATCTCTGCCTTTTAAGGTCCTGCTGTGTTCTGAGCATGACTCTCCAAGGATGTTAGGAAAGCAGCAGCAAACACATTCCAGGCAGCAGGTTTGGCACCTGCAGAAATTCAGCACAAACAGCTGAGGCAACTTATGGCCTGAGCAACAGCTGCAGTGAAGGGCTACAGGTTCACACCTGCGGTTATATGTTACACAGCCCCCCTCGAGGACCTGCTCTTGATGACAAAGCCTCCTGCCGGTGGCCCTAGCACAGCTGCTTTGGAGGAGGGGCAGGCTCAGAGGCTGGGACAGCAAGGGAGAAGCCTGTGTGACTCTGGAGCTCTGCTCCTCACTTGAGCAATGCTGTGCCTCTGCCTGCTAAGACACACTTGCAATACTTGACAGCTTCCTTTGAGCTTCTAACAGTCTCCTGGGCCCTAGCAGCACAGCAAACAGTGACTCATTAATCTGGCAAAGTGCACCCATTGTGGGCTTCTTACTCAATTAGTTTTTCCTTGCCTTTTCCCAAACCCTCCACCGAGTTTTGCTTCATTTCATCCCTCGGCCCACACACGGACAGGCCACGCCAGGAGTGCACTGACTGAAGCTCTCTGTCAGCTTGCTCAGTATGTTACAGATTGCTCTCAGCACATCCTGCAGCGTTTGTGCTTTGTGCTGGGGGAGGGAGTCCTTGGCAAAGCCAGCACAACCCCAGAACTAAATCGTTTCACCTCAGGTGCTGCAGCTCCCCTCTCATTAAAGCAGTTCAGAGCAGAAGGGAGCCCAGCCCCTGTGGCTGGTAGCTCTGCAAACCACTCCCTGCCTGTAATCAGGACACTGAGATGGATGTGCTTATAATGACAGTGAGAAACCTCTTTGGTGACTTGCAATATGGAAAGGAATTTTCTTTGAACTCCATTAGATCCTGGCAGTCCTTTGGTCAGCATCAGTTCTCCTGCTGTGCATTTGAACTCTGTTACTGCCCTGCTCCACTTTCACTTAATCTTCCTGCAGAGCTGAAGAAAACAGGACACCTGGAACTGAAAACAATTGTTCTTCTCTCCTACTGCTTTCGTAATTACATGAAGGTCACATCTGAAGAGCTTCATTCCTCATCTGGCATGTGCTTCTAATTATCAGAGGGATGCATCACAACACCAGCAGCCAAAGCTTGCATCTTAGAATCATAGAATCAGTCAGGGTTGGAAGGGACCACAAGGATCATAGAGTCATAGAATGGTAAGGTTGGCAGGGACCTCAAAGATCATCTAGTTCCAACCCCCCTGCCATGGGTAGAGACACTCTACCCTAGATCAGGCTGGCCTCATCCAGCCTGGCCTTAAACACCTCCAGGCATGGGGGTGCACAAGGCAGTTCCAGAACCTGAGTCTTTAGCCAGGGTGGCAGCCCTCTGGCTGGAAAGAAACACAGGACCATGTCACTTCACCATGACAGTGCTTTTTGGTAGAGGCTGTTGCAGCAGGATCCACTAGATTCAGCTCAGATTTAAGTCAGGGTAGGAGTGATCTGTTCCCATGGCTCTGCAGAGGGCTCTTCTTCTTCCAGCTGCACTGAGTACCCCAAAGAAGTCAGAGCACAAAGACATGAAGGGAGATGCAAGGACCTCCCTCTCCAAATGGTCAGTCTAATGCAAAGGAGCATCTCCAGCAGCTCTCATCCACTCTCCAGCAGGAGAAAGAAAACTACAAGCTCCCAGCTAACCCACACAGGCCAGAGGTTTAATTACTCCCTCTAAATCAAGCTTCTCTCTACACTACTGTCCTTAGGACTAAATTTATACACAAGGTCTATCCAAAATACTGCATATAGCCTTCTCCTAACAGATGACTTCTGTGACATTAACAGCAAATCAAGTGTCTGAGCTAAAGGGTGGTTAAAAATTAAAGAATTAGTGCAGTAAGATCAGTTCTCACTATGCCCATGAGAGAGCCTCCCTGCTTGCCACCTGCTGCAGCACCACATGGGAAAGGAAACATTTCTACATCCACTTAAACAGGTTAGGAAAGCAGAGGGTGTGGTGGTGATAACCACTTGCCACAAACAGTCAAGATCTAAACAGCTTATCTTTGGAATGAGTCATTTTAGGTCATCCAGATAATCCTGCAATCCCTTCCCTCCCACAGTGAAGTTTCAAAACTACCCCCTGGGTGCTGAAGGCCAGGCAGAGAGGCTGCACCTCACCTTACCCACTTTGTTTGCACTAAGAGTGCATCACTTCTCAGAAACCTGGGGCTAAAAGGACTTTAGAAGGACCTTCGAGATGCCTCCCAGTAGCTGAAGGGATCCCATGGGAAGGCTGCAGAGGCACTTTTCATGAGGGTGTCCAAGACAAGGGGGAACGGTTTGAAGCTGAGGCAGAGCAGGGTTAGAGTGGAGCTGAGGAAGAAGTTCTTCAGTAGGGGGGTGAGGAAACTGGAACAGGCTGCCCAGGGAGGCTGTGGCTGCCTCCTGCATAGGGGTGTTCAAGGCCTTGAGCAGCTGAGTTGAGTGCAGAGGTGTCCCTGCCCAAGGTTCCTTCCAACCTGAGGCATTCTGTGCCTCCATGAGAAGGTGCAAAGCACAAGTGAGCACAGCCAAATGGAAGAGATGGGTCCTGGCATCAGGGCTCCAGCATGTTCAAACTCTTTACCAAAGAGAACAGATTCTCAGTATTAGAAGGCAGGGAATCAGCAGAACTCAGTTCTTCCCTGAATCCTCTTCTATTGGGTGAAACTAAACAACACAGACACACTCAGATCTGTCTAAGGGCCTAATGCTTGTGAAGTCATCTCTGTAGGGGGCTTGGCTGTGAAGAAGGCTGTCAGGAGCCAGTGTTTAATGGGCACAGCTCAAACAGTGCATGCCTTGTGCTAGTGCTGTGCTACGGAGATGATGGCCACTCTGGGTGCTCCTTCCCACCTGCACAGCCAAGCAGGAATAGAAACTATATGGAACATGTAAGGACCTCTGTGTGGCAGGCAGGCTGAGTTTCTCTGTGTTTTAAGAGTGATGAAGAAACAAACCTCCCTTTGACTCAGGCAGGAGCAAACACAGGCTACCTCACACCTGCATGTGTGTGTGGGGGAGATGCTCTTGTTACTTTTCATCTTTCTGGGTGAAGAATTTGCTTCTTGCAAGCTGCAAAAGGCAGGAAGCAATTTATGGGGGAAGGTTTTACATAATGCAGTCAGTAAAACAACAGTAGCAGAAGACTGTAACTGGTTTGGCTGCATGCAATAGAATGTGCAGGCTGTAGAGAGGCCACCAAGAAGCTGAGAGGGCTGCAGCAGCTCTGCTGTGAGGACAGGCTGAGAGAGTTGGGGCTCTGCAGCCTGGAGAAGAGAAGGCTTCCAGGAGACATTGGAGTGGCCTTGCAGGATCTGAAGGGGGCTGCAGGAAGGCTGGGGAGGAACTATTGACAAGGTCTGGGAATGCCAGGACAAGGGGAATGGGTTTGAAGTGGCAGAGGGGAGATTGAAAGTGGATGTGAGGAGGAAGTTGTTTGCAGTGAGGGTGGTGAGACACTGGAACAGGTTGAGGGTGGTGAGACACTGGCACAGGTTGCCCAGGAAGGTTGTGGAGCACAGAATCACCCAACATGATCTTTGATCACGTTGGGTGATTGTGTGCTCCACAACCTCCCTGGAGGTGTTCAGGACCAGGTTGGATGAGGTCTTGAGCAACCTTTTCTAGTGGGAGGTGTCCCTGTCCATAGCAGGGGGTTGCAACTAGATGATCTTTGAGGTCCCTTCCAACCTTACCATTCTATGATTCTATAAGATGGTGTGGCAGGACCATTCAGCACTTCTGCCAAGTTTTTGGACTGCCCTGAGTAAAAGGGGATGACAACAGCATGTAACTGTCTGCACGGCAGCTGAATCCATCCAAATCCCATCTCTTTAGCTGGCCCTTAAGAATTTCTCAAAGTGCACCACTGCCACACAGAGACAGCAGCAGGAAATCACAGCACAGCTCTGGCACTCTCAGGTATGGACACCCAGACCCAAAGCAAACACAGGAAATCAAACTTCAGCCTCGCGTTCGCTGCTGGGTTCACTTCTGCTCACCTCTGGTTTCCTGATGGTCTGAATCCACAGCACAGAAGCCGAAGAATGACTCGGTGCTGATGCCAGTAACGGCAAGGGTAGGTGACAGGGAGGAATTCACCCAGATTATTTCCATCCTGAAAAACAGGTGGGCAGCTGAGGTGCACTGATCCCAGCAGCTTTTCTTGAGGTATCACCTCCCACTCAAAGCAGCAGCAGCTAAATACCTAAGAAATACTAAGTATGGGGGTCAAGCTGTGGGCACTTTGGAAACACCCTCTCACTGCCCTGGAATAGTAACCCTCTGTTTCCCTTCCGTTAGGTGCCTGATCCATGTGTGGGACTGGATCGTGCTGTTTCTAGGCTGCTTTCAGTAGCTGTGCTGAGGCCTGGGTTCATGTTCCCAGAACCAGCTGCCCTGGAGCAGTTGCTGTCCCACCGCCTAGTGGGGCAGAGCTCTGGGTAGTTAGTCCCTGCTGTGTCTGAACTCACTGCAGACTGCAGCCCCACTAGGAGTGCAGATATCAAAGGCTCTGGGTTCAAAGATTAGCCTAACCCAGAGCTAAGGGCAAGAGATGGCTGCACAAGTGATAAATAACAACACTTATGTAAATACATATGAAAGCAGAAGATAAAACCTCCTCTCAGAACTGCTTGTGCTTTCCTAGGAGTCACCACTCCTTATTTACCAAGAGAAAAGGTCACATAGTAATGCCTTTTTCTGAAAGCTTTGGTCCCTAGAGTGGCCTTGTGAGAGAATTCTGTTTTTCCATGAGCAGGCTGTGGGGAGTGTCCAGGCAGCTGCAGCCAGCTCAGCCCTGATGCCATGCAGACAACCACATCGTGCACAACAGTCCCTGCAAAACAACAGGCAGTGCTCAGCTATCACCACTTGAGTCCTCTGGCACAAACAGGGCTCCTTAAGGGACAAGCCACAGGCTCTTCCAGTCTCCCACAAGCCCTGTCCCAGAGCATGAGTGGGATTTAAAAGTGAGATAGAAAAATGGTAGAATAAAACTACCATGTGAAGAAGTATTTCTGCAAGATGAAGTAGGTCTCACCTACAGACCCCTGCTTCATACTCATTTTAAAGACTACATCCCCTCTGCTCTGCCCTGGTGAGGCCCATCTGGAATGTTGTGCCCAGTTCTGGGCCACTCAGTTCAAGGAGGACCTCAGGGAACTGCTTGATAGAGTCCAGGGCAGAGCCCCCAAGCTGCTGCAGGCAGTGAACATCTCCTGTGAGGTCAGGCTGAGGGAGCTGGGGCTGGGAGCTGGCAGCAGAGGAGCCTGAGGGCTGCCCTCAGGGCTGTGCTAAAGATGTGCAGGGCTGGAGCCAGGCTCTGCCCAGGGGTAGCCAGTGGCAAGCACAAGGGGCACTGGGGGCAAGCTGGAGCAGAGAAGGTGCTGTGGGGGAACAGGAGGAAAAACTTTCTCACTGTGAGGGGAACAGAGCCCTGAAGCAGGTTGTCCAGAGATGTTGTGGAGTCTCTTCTCTGGAGACATTCCAAGCCCATCTGGATGTGTTCCTATGTGCCCTGTCCTGGGTGATCCTGCTCTGGCAGGGGGCTGGACTGGATGATCTCCAGAGGTCCCTTCAAGCCCTAACATCCTGTGATTCTGAGATTCCTCAGCTGGCTAAGCAGCACAGCTCCACAGAAGTCAGCTTGGCTCAGCCAAGGATCTACTCATAAGGGTTCAGAGGGAGAACCTAAATAAACCAAAACTTTTTTTTTATATATTGTATTAATAATAAAAGGTCATAACAAAAAAAGCAACTGGAAGATTTGCCTGTCAGTGGGGAGGTAGGAGCAGGTCACATATGAGCAGAGACTTATCCCCATTAGTGACCTGGTATTGGAAAGAGGATACAGGTCAAACTCTGCCATCAGATTTACATGCTGGGGAAAGGGTCATGAGATGCCACCTTGCCCTCTCTCCAAAAGCATTTCAGACTGTGCATGATGCTCAGCCTGTATGTCCAGCCCAGAGCCCGCCAGAAATCCTCATGCTCTGCTTGGGAATCAATGGACTGGAACTGGAAGGGACAGCTGACAGAAGTGGACTCTTTGTCAAAGAACTCAGGCACTTGGCAGGGAAGCTGAATTCTGCCAGCCTTGCACAGAGGTTGGCACCACCTGCATGGGGCTAGTGCTGTCAGACAGGCTCTCTGCCACTCAGTGGGTCTGATGACCTCTCATAGCTCAGACCTGATGTGTTTTAGCCTCAAGGCTCAGTGTTCTGCAGGAAAACCTCACAGGCATTAGAAGAACAAAGCCATCATGAAAACAGGTTTGCAGCTCCAGGGAGCAAACCTGCCCTAAGCCACTTACACCTTGATGACCTGAATGCTGTGGCTGCCTGTGCCAGCCTCACACACAGTATCACTGGTGGTGCCATTCAGCAGGAGCTCAAGTCAGCTGTGGGGTGCATGCCTGTCAGTGGATGCCTCCATACCCAGGGTTGAGTTTTCCATCCCCTTCCACCACAGCCCCAAATGGGCTGGAGACTGCTGCCACCTCCTCTTTGCTATCCCCACTGCCAGGCTGGCTGCACCTCGGTGGGTGCATGCCTCTGCCAAACACCCACCAACCACCCACAAACCCCATTTAGGGCTTTTTGCTATATTCTGTGATGAACACTCCATAAGAAAACTGCTTCTAAGATGTGCATGGGGAGGATGTGGAAACAAACAAACATATATATGAAAACACATGTGCCCGTAGAGACTCTTCCCTCTCCAGCCATGGGGAACACCCAGCAGGCACGGCCCTGACCTACACCCTCCTCTGGCACTGGAGAGGTGACGCACACCGGCGTGGGAGGGTCGCTGCCACCTAGCACCAAGACACCGAGCCCCAACACGGCACCGGGGGGAGCAGGGGCAGAGCGTGTTGGGCACAGAGACCGCCGAGTCGTTTGTGCTGGAAAAGCCCTTCAGGATCATTTAAGTTCAAGCATTGTTCGACTCGACTATGGCTGGTCCCAAGCCATGCGGCTCAGCATCACAGCCCTGCGGCTCTTAGACACCTGCCGGGAGGGGGATCCAGCCAGCTCCCCGGGCAGCCTGTGCCAGTCTCTGAGAGCCCTCTCAGAGCAGAGGTTTCTTCTGATGTCCGACCCAGACCTCCCCGGTGCAGCCTGAGACCCTTTCCTCCCGTCACTTATTTCGTGGGGCAGGTACCGACCCCTCCGGGTTCCAGCCTCCTCTCAGCGGCTGCGGAGCGCCCGAGCAGCGCCGATGGCTCCGCTCCGCTCCGCACCGCAACACCCCTGCGCCCTCTGCGCCCCCCGCGCTGGGCACAGCCACCTCTGCTACGCGGCCCAACCATGGCGGCGGCGGCC
>VWYK01074296.1:117063-158460 GCA_013399775.1 Semnornis frantzii
CTGGCAGCTGCTGGTGGAGACCATGGGAGTGCGGATTTACCGGCTGTACCACGAGGTGGGCGGGCGGCGAGGGGAGAGCTCCGCCACACCGGGGGGCGGCCGTGCCTCCGGCCCTCCCCGCCTGGGGCCGAGCCGGAGCAGCTGCGGAGCTGGGGGGGCGCTGCGGGAGGCATGGGGACGGTCGCACGTCCCGGCGCGGAGCCGCCAGTACCCCGCACGGGTCAGGCTGAGGTGCGGCGCCCGCCTGGGCTCGGTTTCTGCGGGCGCGCAGAAAGCAGCTTTGGGAGTAATGCCATTAACTGCTGCGGGGGAAAGCTGCTCTGCCGCTGCCAGCTCCGCGCCCGCCGCTGCGGGCAGGGAAGGACCCCGCGGTAGAGGTGCGGTGGCTCTGCTCGCCGCCGGGCGCAGCGGATCCTCTCCGGAGCTGCCTTCCGTACGCGGTGTTCTGCGGTGCTGCGAAATGCCTGCTGGGCCGCCCTGCT
Organism: Semnornis frantzii; assembly: GCA_013399775.1. Classification (NCBI taxonomy): domain Eukaryota; kingdom Metazoa; phylum Chordata; class Aves; order Piciformes; family Ramphastidae; genus Semnornis; species Semnornis frantzii. The sequence continues at coordinate 117,546 of VWYK01074296.1, forward strand.
GCCTGAATGCACAGGAAGGAGAAGCCTCCGCTGCTTCCCGGCCAGCTTCTGCCGGTCCGACAGCAGCACAGGCTGTGGAGTCGCTGAGCTGATGCTGGGAACCAGTTGGGAGCCTAATGAAAGGCAGAATCCCGTGTCCGCAGTCGGGAGATGAGGTCGTGCAACACTTGCATCCTGAATTTAGTGATTTCTGAATGATGTGACCGTAAATGGCATTATTACAGGAATGTCTTAACCTGTGGTGGAGCAAGAGTGCATTAAAGACCTGCACTGTGTGGATATCTTTTGTTAATCCTCAATTAAAAGAATTGTTTCCAGCTGCCTCTTGGGTGGGACAAAAGACCTTTGAAAACAACGCAGTGTTATTACACTAGGAGGTCCTAAAGCTGTTCTTCTGGGAGCTTGCAGCTGCAATGTGGCCTTGCTAAGGTAAAAAGGAGACAATTCTGTGCAGAGCTTTGGAGACAAGCTCTAGTAGCATAAATGGGAATATTCAGCATGGCTTTCTACTCTGAGGAAGCATCAGGACACAAAGAGCAGTTGGTGTGCTGGCGAACTGCTGCCTTTGCATGTTGTCTGCAGAAGTAAGGCTTGGGATGAGCTTGGTTTGCTCCCTCTCAAGGTGCAGTTGCAATCCAAGTCCAGGAGAACACAAAACTAATTTTCAGTAGAAGAACAACCCATGACATCGGGCAGTTCCTTTCTGAGTCAGTGGAAGGGTGAGGAGAGTTGTGGTTTTCTGTTCTCCTGCCTTGTGCCACCCCCAATGTAAGCACACACACCTGCATGAAAATCCTTGGAGCCTTTCTGACCAGTGCCCTGCAGTCAGTGTGTGAGCTAAACCAGCCTTTTTTGGGAGACCAGTGTTGTGCTGTTGGGTCTCACCTGAGCCTCAGGTGTGATGTTTTCCATTAGCTTTTCTTGTGAAAATCAAACCCAAAGATGATGTGGGTACCTGGGGCTGAGCAGTCCAGCAGTGAAGCTACTGATTGATGCTTCAGGGAAACTGCAGTCAAGATGAGTAGCTTAAGCCCTTGGGTCCCTTTTGGTCTTCTGGTGCATCAAATCTTCACCTTCTAGGGTTGATTTGAGAAAGGCAGGAGAAAGAAGACAACCCAACCATTCACTAACAAGAGTGTTGTGTAATCCTTCCCTCCCTTTCCCTGGGGATGTTTGGATGTGACTCCTATGCTGTATATTCAAAGTAGTCTCATTGTTTTAGTTTAGTCCTGAACTGGTGCTGACAATTGTACAAACACTCTATAGGCACAGATGGAGTTTCCATATGCTGAGTGCAGACAGCTCTCAGAAGGGAGCCAGCTGATAAATATTCAAGGCAGATAGAATGGTCTGTTGTACATAACCGTGAAGACTGTGAAGCCTTCCTTGTGTCACAGCCTGAAGTACAAGCAGACCTGGAACTTGCTGGAAAGTTTATTCCAGAGCATGCAGAACTTGGAAACCCAAAAGTGGCTGAGGTGCTTAAGCACATTGGATAGGGGCTGGAGGCTTTGCCACAGGGTTTTCAGGCTTCTGGAAAGCTTTAGAATGAGCAGGATTTAGTCCACGCTGACCACGGAGGTGAAAAGACCTTGTGGGGTGTGAGCCTGAAGAAACAGGCTCCCTTTGGAACTGCTGATGAAGTGAAAGGGGACTGGTGCAAAGGGAAGGAACAGCCATTGTGTGGGCCAGGACAGCCTGTCTGGGTTTAACCTTTCATGTATGGATCAAAAAGTTGAGAGGTTAAAGCCTGGGTCTGACACTCTGTTTTGAACTCTGCTTTCACAGCTCTTGAGCACATTCGTAGTCTGTGCCCCACCTAACTTCCTTCAGTTGCTCTCCCTGCTGCAGAGTATTTCCCTTTCCTGTGTGACTTTTCCTCTCCCCATTCTGTTTCCACAGCAGTCAGGACTTTATGAGTATAAAATTTTTGGTGGTCTTGCTGACTGTCCCCCAGAGCTGTGTGTGGATGTCTACATGGACCTGGATTTCAGAAAGCAGTGGGATCACCACGTTAAAGGTAAGCTCCTCTGGGCAGTGTGAGAGCAGTGTTTATCTCCACAATGACTCGTGTCCAGTTCTGGGCCCCCCAGCTCAAGAGGCACAGGAGCTGCTTGAGAGAGTCCAGCACAGACCCACAAAGATGATGAAGGAAGTTGAACATCTTCCTCATGAGGAGAGCCTGAGGGAACTGGGGCTGGGAGCTTGGAGAGGAGGGGACTGAGAGATGACCTCAGCAATGGTCATAAATATGTAAGGGGCGAGTGCCAGGAGGCTGGAGCCAGGCTCTGCTGAGTGATGCCCAGTGCCAGGACAAGGGGCAGTGGGTGGAGGTTGAGGCATAGGAGGTTCCATGTGAACCTGAGGAGGAATTTTTTTCCCTATGAGGGTGACAGAGCACTGGAACAGGCAGCCCAGGGGGGTTGTGGAGTCTCCTTCTCTGGAGATATTCAAACCCACCTGGATGTGTTCCTGTGTGATCTGCTCTGGCTGATGCTGCTCTGGCAGGGAGGTTGGACTGAATGGGCTTTGGAAGTCCCTTCCAGCCCCTGACCTTCTGTGATTCTATGATTCTCTGACTGTTCCTATTAAAACTTTTTAAAGCTGTGACATCCAAAGACTTGGGGCCAGGCTGAAGTACCTTTTGGGATCAGGTTGAACACTGAGAGTATAGAAGCAAGCAGTGGCAGGGACAGCTGATCTTGGCTCTCCTTGGGAGCCTTGGCATTTCTTTGGTTAAAGGACATGGATAGTAACTGACTGCTCGAGCAGCAAATGCAGCTGTGCCTGTCATGAATGAGCCAAACTTGTGATGTACTCTTCTGGAGCCCCCAGCACAAGCAGGACATGGAACTGTTGGAGTGAGTCCAGAGGAGGCCACGAAGATGCTGAGAGGGCTGCAGCAGCTCTGCTGTGAGGACAGGCTGAGAGAGTTGAGGCTCTGCAGCCTGGACAAGAGAAGGCTTCCAGGAGAGCTTGGAGTGGCCTTGGAGGATCTGAAGGGGGCTGCAGGAAGGCTGGGGAGGGACTATTGACAAGGTCTGGGAATGAGAGGACAAGGGGAATGGGTTTGAAGTGGCAAAGGGGAGATTGAAAGTGGATGTTAGGAGGAAGTTGTTTGCAGTGAGGGTGGTGAGAGACTGGCACAGGTTTCCCAGGGAGGTTGTGGAGCACAGAATCACCCAGTGTGATCTTTGATCATGTTGGGTGCTTCTGTGCTCCACTACCTCCCTGGAGGTGTTCAAGGCCAGGCTGAATGAGACCTTGAGCAACCTGTTCTAGTGGGAGGTGTTCCAGCCTATGGCAGGGGGTTGGAACTGGATGATCTTTGAGGTCCCTTCCAACCTAAACCATTCTATAATACAAAATATGAGGTGGCTACTGGCTCAGATGGATTCTGCTTTGTGCTGAAGCTGCCCACTAGCATTAGTGGGACATGAGTTTTTTTCTGTGTTTGCAGAGATGCAAAGGTAGATGAGTTGGTAGCTAAGAGCTGCGTTGAGGTCTTTGAAATAGTCTCAATCCCTTTGAAGACAGCTCTGCAGTTAGGATTGGAAGCAAAGCTGCTAACCCAATGCTCCACTGACCTCTGCTGGGGAGCAGCCTTCTGCAGCTCACTGCAGCCTGGGGAGCTGTGCATCCTGTGCTGCTCCAGCCCGCAGGAGAAGCTGTTTTCCTGGGCCAAGGCTGCCTTACAGGGCATAGCAACAGAAAAATGTCTCGTGTGTGGCACCCTCCTTGCCTCAGCGTTGAGGTGGTCAGCCTGTGGTAGCCTGCAGACGGCTGCGGGTGGTGCGGCGGGCTGGGGGTGCTGGCTCTGAAGCACAGCTACAGCTCAGGCAGAAGTCTGCTGCAAAGGAGGAAGAAAGCAGTCTGGCTGTTGGCGTGACCCCACCTTCCTGCAGCACACCCTTCTAAACTGCCTCCCTGCAGGGCCAGCCCCAGAGCAGACAGGAATTTCCCCTGGCTCAGCCCTGTGGCTTGCCAGGTCCATTGCTCTGACCGTGGCTGTTATTGCCTGGAGGGAAGAAGCTGTGCAGCTTTTCCCACTCAGTTATGTGGTTTGATGTTTTCCTCCATCGTGCCACACTACTAACTGACTTGCTGCCATGCTTTAGGGACTTCTCTTAGGTATTTTTTTCCTATTTGGTTGCTTTCTGATTGAGTTTCCAGGCAGGCTGAAGGCAGTGTAATGAAGGCTTATAACTGCTCAAGCTTCTTGTTCACTGTTACTGCTGTGGAATTCCTGATAGCTTTTCCAAACTTCATTAATCCTTCCTGTAAGACCTCTCCAGGTATTATAAAGCACTACTCATCCTGGTTCCATGTTAACTCAGGATCTTTTACAAGGATAATGACATACTTGTGAAAAAGCCACTCTGGTTGTGGCTCTGAGCTGTGCACAGGCAAGGTAAAAGCTCAGGGATGGAAAAGCTTTGCATGAGCTGTCTGAAAAGGGATTTGATTGCCTCTGCCCTGATTCCTTCTGCTTTTGTGCCTTGGGCATGGGGGATTGGGTTGGTTTTGGGGTTGTTTTTTGCTTTCATCAATGAACTGAAGAGCAGCAGAACTTCAGGCCACCTCCTGTTGTGTATTCAGTTCTTGAAAATCCCTGCTGCAGAGCATTTTAATGCCTTCTGCTGCTGCTGCAGCTTTGGTGCACTGAAGTTTTGATGTAAGGGCTGCATGCTGTTGGAAATCTGAGCAGTTCTTGATGCCGTGGGTGAGTCTGTTGCAGCAGAAATGAAACCTCTCTAACAGTCTTCCTCTTCCCACTAGAGCTGTATGAGAAGACCTACGATGGAGAAAAAGTGATCTACTGGGAAGTCAAGTTCCCCTTCCCTCTCTCAAACAGAGATGTATCCTTTCCAGTGGCGTTGTGCCTTGTGCACTTTTTGTCTCCTGGTCATCCAGGGACCATAGAGTCATAGAACGGTAAGGTTGGAAGGGACCTCAAAAATCATCTAGTTCCAACCCCCTGCCATAGGGATGCCAGCAGTGTGCTGCTTCCCCTGCTCTGCTGCACCTGATCTAAGATGTAGCAGTCCTCAGGTTACATGAATATGTATGGCCTGAAGAGGAGTGTGGGAGCCTCTTCCTACACACAGCTACGCTCACCAAGCTGAGTTATTACTCCTGAGAAGCATAGCTGAAGGGGCTGGTGTTTGTGGTGGTATTCACTTGTCAACTCATCATCTGCCAAGCTGGCAGTGTTTTGACATCCCTCCTCAACTTGGCTCCCAGTATGTCTATGTTCGTGAGTGCCGGGAGCTGGATGTGGCTGGGCGGAAGATCTGGGTGGTGCTGGCTCAGAGTGTGTCTGTGCCTCAGTGCCCTGAAAAGCCTGGCATTATCAGAGTTAGCAGCTACAGACAAACCCTGGTGATTGAAAGTGATGGGAAGGCTGGATCTAAAGGTAAGGGGTGAGGAAAGTGTGATCACAAGCCTTGTAGCCAGAGTGGGGGTGGGCAGGATGGGCTGGAAATCTGAAGGTAAAAGCAGCTCCTGTAAAGTGGATTTGCTGAGCACCAGGAATGAATCCACTTTAAAATGATCTAAACTTTTGGAAATGGCCAGTGCAGTGTTCCAGTCTTCGTGAGGGAGAGCTTCTTTACTGTAAGGCTCATGGAGCACTGGCGCAGACTGCCCAGAGAGGTTGTGGAGTCTCCTTCTCTGGAGCCTTTCCAGCCCTGTCTGATGTCTTCCTGTGTGCCCTGTGCTAGATTCTGTGGTCCTGCTCTGGCAGGGGGCGTGGACTCAATGACCTATGGAGGTCCCTTCCAACCCCTAACATCCTCTGATCTTCTAATTAACAGCTGGGCTGGGTAGTTAAGAGCAGACTCCTGACCACTTCATTCTGCCCCCACATCCCACTCCCCCAGCCTGCAGCTCTCCTGCCAGTCAGGCTGGCAGCTACTAGCTGCAGTCTGATTACCTCAGCAGCGGTGGAAGTATCAGGTTGGACAGATCCGTGGAGTTTGCCTAGAGAGTGGCTCCTGTCTGGGATCAGTCCTTTAAAGACAGCTCTGTTTATGAGCAGGCTGCCTAAAGTGGTTTGCAGTAGTCTAATACTGTGGTGCTCTCAGCCTCCCCGAGGCTGACTGGGAATGGCTGTGCTTGCTTCACTTCCCACATCAGTACACACTGGCTCTGTGTGCAGTGTTTAGGCAGAACTGCAGTGCTTGGTGAGCAGTCATGCAGACTGACAGCTCCTGTCACCTGCTCCTGGAGCTGATGCTCAGCCTGTGGCTGGAGGACTCTGCTAACTTCCCTCTCTTCTCTAGTCTATATGTACTACTTTGATAATCCTGGTGGGATGATTCCATCATGGCTGGTCAACTGGGCTGCCAAGGTAAGGAAAGGCTGGCTGCAAAATTGTCTTTGGCTGACCTGTTTGCAGCAGTGTGTTCGTGTACCCATGCCTGTGTTCTGCATGCTGGGCAGAGTGATTCCTTTGTCCAGGCCCTTTCTAGCTCCAGTGGAGCCCTGTTTGTAGACTTGCTCTTGTCTGCTCTAGAGTATTGTCTGCACCTGGGATATTGTGTCCAGTTCTGGGTCCCTTAGTTCAAGGAGGACCTCAGGGAACTGCTTGAAAGAGTCCAGGGCAGAGCCCCCAAGCTGCTGCAGGCAGTGAACATCTCCTGTGAGGTCAGGCTGAGGGAGCTGGGGCTGGGAGCTGGCAGCAGAGGAGCCTGAGGGCTGCCCTCAGGGCTGTGCTAAAGATGTGCAGGGCTGGAGCCAGGCCCTGCTCAGGGATGTCCAATGACAGGGTAAGGGTCAACAGATGCAAGCTGGAGCAGAGAAGGTGCTGTGGGGGAACAGGAGGAAAAACTTTCTCACTGTGAGGGGAACAGAGCCCTGAAGCAGGTTGTCCAGAGATGTTGTGGAGTCTCTTCTCTGGAGACATTCCAAGCCCATCTGGATGTGTTCCTATGTGCCCTGTCCTGGGTGATCCTGCTCTGGCAGGGGGGGCCTGGACTGGGTGATCTCCAGAGGTCCCTCCCAACCCCTAACCTCCTGTGATTCTGTGCTCTCAGGGCAGTTGTCTTTATTTTACTCCTATCCAATTCTTTTGGTTAGTGAACCAGGCAGGTAAACTGGGCAGCAAACCCAACAGATCCCTGCTGCAGGGCACACCTGTGTGGCTGTAACATGGGGAAGCTTCAGCAATGCAGCCTGGTTGTGAAGAGCTAAAGGAGTTGTCCTGCATTTGAAGTCCTTGGTCTCCATAGTGAGACCTCTCTTGCTTGCAGCTTTTCTTGCTTGCATCAAGCCAGCCTGACTTCTCCACTGTCTCTTCACAGAGTGGTGTGCCTGATTTCCTGAAGGATATTCAGAAAGCCTGCCATAATTATCCCAAGAGAACATAGTCTGGAGTTGATCTGAACTGCCTCATCCTGAGAGCTCTGCACTGACAGGAGTGGCTGGTAATGTATCTCACTGGACAAAGCCTACCTCCAGTATTGGGAAGCTCTCTACTGCACTTGGTCTATGCCTTCAATTTTATGAGATTGCTGTTTGCATCTCTGGCTGAAGAGCCAGGCACTGACAGGGCAACACCAACATCAGCTGCACCCCTTGGGGAGCACTGAAGTTTAGCCTCGTGCCCATGCTTTGCTCATTGCCATGTCTCAGCTGGAGGGGTTCTGCTGGCTGAAATATTAGATCCTGGAACAAGAGACAACAACCTTGCTAGGAGAAATGTCTGAACTTGGTCTGAAAATCATGTCTGGATCTGCTCCTGTGGCCTTGCAGAGTGGCTTCCTACTGAAACTCAGCAGTGGGACTTGCAGTGCTTAGGAGGAAATGCTTCTGCTACCCAAGGTTTTCATTCTCAAGCTGTCTGCCTGCTGTAAACCTAAAAAATGCTGAAGGCCTGGAGGTGAGTTACTAAGAGTCTGCAGAGGGACCTGGAATTCTGTGTTACTAAACCTCCTTTTGATGGCTTTAAGTCCAGATACAAAAGGACTTGTGCCTAAAGCTTTGCATTCACATCTTAGTGCCCCTGTCTGAAAGGTAAAAGCCATTAGCTGTGTCCTGCCAGGGCAAAAAGGAGGAGCTGGCTCCCATGGCTGCTGTAAGAGGAACGAGTTACACCTTCAGAGTCAGCCTTAGCTGCAAAGCAGCCTGGACACCAGCTTCAAACTGGAAATTATTTCCAACTGATGCCTGCACCTGAATGTGAAAGAAGGGGATGTGAAACTTGGGCTTATTTCTCTTGTTAAATTTCATGCTGCTGTAAAGGATGAAACTGATTTTTGGGTGGTAATCCACTAAAAGCAGAACTGAGCAGCAAATGGAATTTCCAGCACCTCTGGTGGGGGAGGGAGGATGGAGTGCATGAAAGATGAGAGGGCCTTGGTCTCAGGGATTTAAACATTCTGCATTGCTAAGCCTGTAACTGAGCAATTCTTGTGATGGAGCAGCTTTGTCTTTTTAAAGAGCTGGTTGAAGTGGATGCCTTTGTACTTGGTGTAAATGTTGGTTTCCAATAAATCATTATTTATCCAAGCAGTGCTCTTGTGTCTCACATTTCAGAGTCACCTGCAGGGCAGTGACAGGCTGCTGTCGTGGGCTGCTCTGCTTTTAAAGACTTCAGAAAGAATAACTTGGCTTCATGAGAAGCAAGGAAGGTCCCATGTGCCATGGAAGTGGCTGCCAGCTGGATTTAACTCCATGAAATGGGATTAGGTAGATGGGATTAGGTGGATTGTTCAAGAAGCAGCTAGAAAAGCAAACCAAACTCTTGCAGGGTTACATCAAAATTAAAAGGAGAGAAGCTGAAGATGACTCTTCCTGGAACAAAGATGCAAACTGATTGATTTCTGTTTCCTTTGGAGCAAAACAGAGCTCTGTGCCACAGCAGTGCAACCTTTAGGTCTAAGTAAATCTACCTGAAAGCTCAGAGCCTCAAACTTTACCACCCTGCAGATCCAGTGAGCTCCCTGTGTGCACACAGGTGAAGCATCTACAGATGAAGCTGCTTTTTTAATTACTTAATCCCTGTGTTTTCTCCCACCAACCTGTAGTTTTAACAAAAATGAAAGCAGGAGAAAGGGTGAAAGCTTTTTCTATTCAAGAAGTGCTGATTGTGCCATTCTAGCTGTTTGTAATAGTGTACCTTTGCCTGCAGTGGTCTGGAGCACTAAGGCTGAGCAGTTAGGAAGCTGAATGGCTCCATTGTCACTCTTGCTGCCAACGCGGTGTGCTCAGACCCCACACTGAGTACGTGGCCTTTGCTCACACAGCCCCAGCTAAGAACCATTGCACAGGCAGGTTCTTGTGCTCTGCACAACTTCCCAGAGCAAAGCACGTTTGGTTCAACAGGAGCTGCTGAAAACAGCTTTTCATTTACCAGCAACTAACTGGTGAGGAATGCAACATCAGAGCTGCTGTTGAATCCAGGCTTCCCCAGTGGCATAAGTGAGCTGTGACACCAGGTTGTGTCTCTGTGTTGATATAATCTATCTTCTATTAGCAGGGAAGAGAGAGGAGTCCCACTTGGAGCAGATGATTGCTAAGGTCCTGTCCTACCTAAGCCACTCTGACTTGTGTCATTCGTGCTCTTTTCTGCCTGGGGGACTGCAGCCAGAGGGAGAGTGTTGCCATTTTTCAGTCTCTGGGTGTAAAGACATTGATAGAGCATTTCAGACCTTTATTCCTGGCTGGTCAAATATTGACCTTGTGTACATTACACATCTGAGCTTTTGGGGATAGCTTGAGCAGAAGTGTACCTGCTGTCAGAGCTGTAGATCATTATGCATCAGGAGTTCTCATGCACAGGGTTAAAAAGAATGGATCCCTCCTCCCTTCTCATGCTGGTTGTTAATTCACCACCTGAAAGTTAGCTTTGTGTTTCCACCAGCTTGGCTGAAAAGAGAGCAGAAAGTTTTCTGTGAGAGGGATCTGTTGTGCCATGGGGTTGGGTGAATAAAAAGAAAGAAGCATTCCTGGTAGGTAATGATCACAGAATCAGAGAGTGTCAGGGGCTGGAAGGGACCCTGAAAGCTCATCCAGTCCAACCTCCCTGCAGAACAGGATCACCTGTGCCAGGAACACATCCAGGATGGAGCCTCTCATCTCCATCCCACCCCACTGACAGCTGACAAGGGAGGTATCCCACTGCGGATTGGTTGGGACTAAGGAAGATTTCCCAGCCGCCAAGCAGCCCTAGGAAGTTGCTGCAGTTCCTGGCAGTAAGCAGGCACCTGATCCCAAGTGTGCTAATTAAGCTTTCCACGAGTGCTAATCAGCTTTGCAGCTATTCTCATGTAGAACTTGGGGGTTCCAAACTCCTTTTCCTGCCTTTGCCTGCAGAGAAGTGGCTTGAGTGGGCAGCCACCCCCTGGGATGCTGTAACAAAGTGAACTTGAACCACGGCCTGGTTCAGAGCCATCCTTCCCATGTCACCTCTCCATAAAGCTGTTGTATTTGAGTTGGAAGGGAAAGGAAAGGAAAGATTCTGAGCAACCCAAAGTCAACAGAGCAGATGATGTCAGCGCGGCAGTGGCCGTGGCGCTGCCTCCCAAGGTGCTGTGTGAAGGGAAGCACAAAGTTGTCTCTGCTCAGGAAACATCTGCTTGATGCTTGGTTTCTCAAGCAGCTCATTAGTTGGTTCCTGGCATGGAGTGGAACAAAAAATGTGGGAAGACAGGAGGATTGCCTTCTGCTGTTTCATGCAGATGATGTCCACCACCACTTTTGCTTTCCTTTCTGCAAGTTACCTATGCATGCAGAGCATTTTCCAATGGGATCCAACAGTGGTTACATTTCAATCAGCTGGGAGCAATCTCTCCAAGCGCAGACTGGCCTTCCTAGACAGTAACCAAATTTACTGCCCCACTGTAGTCTTCTGGCCAGATAAGGGAACTTTGTTTTTCACTCCTCTTGAAGGCTGAAAGACACTGAGAGCTTCCATAGCAATCCAGCAAGGAAGGCTTACAGGAGCAGGGGGGTTCTGGTCATCTGGATGGATGACATGGAAGAAAAGTGCTTCTGGAGGAGCAGGAACAAGGAGTGTTGTTTGGATTGGTGGCCCAGTGTTAATGGGATGAGCATTAATAAGGCCAAATGCCAGGTTCTGCACTTCGGTCACAGCAACCCCAAGCAATGCTCCAGGCTTGGGGAAGTGTAGCTGGAAACCCACCTGCTGGAAAGGGACCTGGGGGTTGTGATCAACAAGCAACTCCATGTAAGCAAGCAGTGTGCCCAGGTCACAATAAAGCCAGTGGCATCCTGGCTTGGATTAGAAATGCTGTGTCCAGCAGGGTTAGGGAGGTGATTGTGACAGGAAGTCTCTACAGCAGGATGAGTTTGCCTCAAGGGTTTTCCATACTGCTGCAGACTTGGAAGGACTCATGGCCAGTCAGGTGGCTGAAGCTGGTCCTTAAGCATCTCACTAATTCCTCTCTGCAGCTGCCAATTAACATGTTAATTAGGATTCCATCCAAACACATATAAAGAGAATGTGATTGTCCTGTGGCAGCTTGGGATGCCCTCTGAGAAGTTGGCAAGAAACAATGATTCTCATCTGCAGCCTGAATTCCAGAGGCATCCTGGAGTCCTGCTGAGGAGCAGTTTAAATGGGACCCACCCTCTGCTGGAGGCCTTCATTTCCAAAGTAAGAACAACTGCATCCTTCAGTGGGACATGCTGCAAGAAGCAATTACGTCGAAGGGCCTTGGCATGGATATTAGTTGTAGCCTTGTGAGAAGGTCCCTGGATCCCAGCTCTGCAAGCAGCTGAGCTGTTCCTGTGGCTTAAACCCAAGCACCTGCACCTCAGAGATTTCAGTGAGTTTGTCTTTACCCTCCCTTGGTTTCACCCAGAGTTTTGCATTGTGATCAGCCCTGTTTCACCAGTGCAGCCAGAAGAGGTTCTGCTTTGGGCTTTGTGACACTGGAGGAGTCAGGTTTTACCCCAGCTTAATTTTTTCATCTGTGGAAGTAACTCCTGAGAGGGACTCCTTTGGACAAAGTCTTGTTTCCAGGACAGCGAGGTCTGGATTGCAGCAGCCCTGCTGCAACAGGCGATGCCAAGGCTTACCTAGGGGCTAGGCACACTTCCAGTAGGTCCCTGCTGCTAGCTCACAAGGCTCACTGCTTTCCTGCCTGAGCACACCTTGAAAGGCCTGAACTGTTCCAGCTGGAGCTGTGAGGGTTGGGCTCTCAGTACTCCTTTCCCAAAGCATTTGTGGCAGTGGTGTGGAAGTGGCTGGAGCTGGATGCTTCACTTTCAGCTGCAGCTCTGGGTTCAGAGTGGGCTTTGCAGCCTGTTGCTGGAGAGCAGGCTGCTGCTGGGCATTTTGAAAGGTTAATGTGTTTTCTCAGCATGGAAGTCAGATAATTGATTTGTAGGTTGGAGTGGAGAGAGTGATCCCACAAGGAGCCAAAACTGCCTTGGCCAAACCCATCCACCCTGTCAAAGGTTCATATGATGCTGTTCCCCTGTTCAAATGAAAACAAACAGCAGGAACATTTCTTGGGCAGGAAATTGCTCTGACACTCAAAGGGTCTATTGTCCCAGAGTGGGAGCTGTGGGCATGTGGATGCTGCTTTCCACTGATTTTTTTTTTTTTCTATGTAACATGGGAATGAGCTGACCCTTGATAACACTTGAGGTGTGGTTCTAGGAACCATGAATTTGAGAGCCTTATCACTGACTAATGAGCCTGATTAATTTGCTCATCCAGCCTAGCTTTGAACACTCCCAGGGAGGAGGCATCCACAGCCTCCCTGAGCAGCCTATTCCAGAGTCTCACCAATCTCACTGTAAAGAATTTCTTCCTCCTATCCAGTCTCAATCTCCTCTCTTCCAGCTCAGAGCCATTCTCCATCATCCTGCCACTCGCAGCCCCTGTCAAAAGTCCCTTCCCAGCTCTCCTGTAGCCCCTTCAGGTACTGAAAAGCTCCTCTAAGGTCTCCCTGGAGCCTTCTCTTCTCCAGGCTGGACAGCCCCCAACTCTCTCAGCCTGTCCCCATATTTATCATGGTCCTCACTGGTTTCAGTGGAGTTGTCCAGAGAGCTAACAGCAGCTGCACAGGAAATAAGATCTTTAGTTAATGCACTTGAGACAGCAGAGCCTGGTTATCCGGGGGAGCTGACAAACAAACCCAACGTGTTCTGCTCCAGTGGATGCTACACTGGCAGCCTCATTGTCTTACAGCCTGACCTTGCATACCCAGCCTGGTGAGGCAGCTGGCAGCTTGCTGAAACGTGGCAGAGGGGCAGGAAAACACAACCACCTCTGCACGGAGAGGCATGCATGGGGAGCAGATGAGGGCAGAGCAGCACCTGGAAAAGGGCAGTAAATAGAGCTTGACAGTGAGGAAAGACTGCAGGAAACTGGGCACCCAAACACAGCAGAACCAGGAAGGAATTTCAAAGGCTGAGGAAAGGGCCACAGGTACCACGGGACAAACAAGGGCACTGCTGGGCACTCACTGCTCCCCGATCCGTGCAGGCTGCAGCAGCAGGGCTCTGGGGAAAGAGAAGCAACTGGACACTACCTTTTTTTTTTTTTTTTTATCTGAGAAGTCATTTGGTTTCCTTTTTCCTGATACTTTCCTGATGTTTCATGTGAGGTTGGAAAAAGACCAGAAAATCTGGGAGAAAAAAAAAAAGGCAAAAAGAAGTGATTTGGTTTAAAAAAGAAAAAGAAAAGAAAAAATGGGGAAAAAAAGAGCATTTTGCTAATTCTTGCTATTCAGAGGCTGAAGTGCAGCTCCAGTACTTTAATCTGGGAAAAAATGGGATGTGGCCATTGCTTGAGGTAAACACTGAGGCAAATTCTGAGTTGAGTTTATTAGTTCCTAGGATGGCTCAGGTCAGAAGGGACCTCAGAGCTCCTCTGCTCCAACCTCCACACCATGCCCAGGGACACCTCTCAGCCAGACTCAGCTTCTCAAGGCCTCATCCAAGCTGTCCTTGAGCACCCCCAGGCAGGAGGCAGCCACAGCCTCCCTGGGCAGCCTGTGCCAGATTCTCACCACCCTCCTGCTGAAGAACTTCTTCCTCAGCTTCCTAACCCTGCTCTACCTCAGTCCAAACCATTCTCCCTTGGCCTCAGACACCCTTAGTCACAACCTTCTTAGTCACAACTTGGCAACTTGGCCTCAGCAAAGACTTCTGCTTGGTCTACCATCAGAAGGTGTTTTGGTGAAAGCCAGACACCAAAATCCATCTTTGCCAAGAGGGTTTGGGGCAGTCCTGACATCACAGCTCCACATCTGTGGAGGGAACAGCTGTACCAGCACAGTACAGAGGAGCCTCTGCAGCACAGCTCTGTGTGCCAGCTCACAGCTGCTACCCCTGTGCAGGACCAGGACAGAGCCTCTTGCACAGCTGATGAAGCACCTCCATGCATGCCTGAGTGGCACCACAACTTGTGCACTGTGCCACTGCCATGCCCCACAGCTGCTGGCCTCTGTGACACATCTGGCACAGAGCTGCTTGATGCTGCTGGGGTCTGAACCAACAATGCCTGCAGTTCCCTTGGCAGATGCAGAAAGGGCTTCATCAGTTGCCCTTCATCATTTCTCTGCATGCAGCATGAGAAATGAGTGTTGTGGTCAGCTGAGATCAGCTCCAGGCTGCAGACCAAACCAGCAAAGAAATGTGGCTCTGGTTTGCGTTTCCCAGGCAGGATGACTGCTGGCAGAGGGTGGAGGATTCGCACTGCAAGGCAAACATCTTGCTGCCATCTAGTGCTGTGCAGCAGAGCCAGCCTCTGCCCTCCCACCCACAGAGCCCTGCAGGGTGACTTTCTAGCAGAAATTGCATCTTCTGTCAGCTGCTCTGCAAAGCTCTGGGCACAGCTGAGTGACATCCTGACTTCCAGGATCTGAAGGGGGCTTCAGGAGGGCTGGGGAGGGACTACTGACGAGACCTTGCAATGCCAAGACAAGAGGCAATGGTTTTGAAGTGGCAGAGGGGAGATTGAAAGTGGATGTTAGGAGGAAGTTGTTTGCAGTGAGGGTGGTGAGAGACTGGCACAGGTTGCCCAGGGAGGTTGTGGAGCACAGAAGCACAGAATGGGATCTTTGATCACGTTCTTCTGTGCTCCACAACCTCCCTGGAGGTGTCCAAGGCCAGGTTGGATGAGGCCTTGAGTGCCCTGTACTAGTGGGAGGTGTCCCTGCCTACGGCAGGGGGTTGGAACTGGATGAGCTTTGAGGTCCCTTCCAACCTTACCATTCTATGGTTCTGGTCTGGCCCTGGGAGCTCTCCTCTGTTTAGAAGGCTGAAAGAAGATTCTAACAGTGACAAAGCCTCCAAATGGAAATCCAAGGGGCATGGAAGAAACTACACTGACAAAGAGACAACATCAAAAGAGTAGAACTACTCAATGGGCCAGTAATGCCTAGGCAGGAGAAGGATCTTTCCCTCTCTTAGGAACAAACTCTGCACCAGGAAGGTGCTGCAGGTTGCTTAGGGAGGTGGTTGAGGCTCCATCCCTGCAGGTCTCCAAGGTCAGACTGGACAAGGCTCTGAGCAACCTGCTCTAGTGGAGCATGTCCCTGCTGTCTGCAGGGGGGCTGCACTGGATGACATTTGGAGGTCCCTTCCAACCCAACCCATTCTGTGATTCTATTAAATAAAGCCCTCAGACCCCTCAGGTGGTCCACAGACAACTTCCACCAAGTTCTTCCTAAGATCATATGGTAAAAAATTTCTCAACATTAGACACTAAGGCAACTTCTTGGTCAACATTTAGAGCCTTGACTCATAATGAAAAGACTATAATTAAAGTTTTGCTTTTGGCTTTATGAGACCAACTTCTGGATGGTGATAAGCCCCTTGGAGGGAAATGATGCTGCACCATTTAAAAAAAAAAAAAAGGTCTGCAAAGGAAAAAGGTTTTAACTGTAGAGACTCTGAGCACTGCCAGGCAGTAGGTGACTAAATTAACTTTAGCTGTCAGCACTCCCTCATGGTTATTGACAACTGGGATTGTTGCTGCTGCAGTACCAGGGAAGTCAAGAAGAAAAAGAAACAAACATTAGTGAGGAAATAAGTCAAAGCATGATCCAACTCTTACAAAAGTTCATGAGAGTCTTGACTGGAACTTCAGCATATGGAAAGAGAACTTCAAGTGCAGCATGGACAGTGCAGAGGTAAAGTACCTGCAGGGAAAGACTCCAGCAGAAGCCTTTTCTGCATTTCTCCTGTTAAGAACTCATTATTATTTCTCCATATGGAGCTGCTGCTCAGGAACTTGAAAGGTTGAGAAAATTAAGCACTGAGATTGGGCAACAAAATCCACTCTAACCCTGCTCTGCCTCAGCTCCAAACCATTGCCCCTTGGCCTGGCTCAGACACCCTCAGGACAAGTCCCTTTGCAGCCTTCCTGCAGCATCCCTCCAGGCAGCTCTGAGGTCCCTCTGGAGCCTTCTCTGCAGGCTGCACCCCTTCAGCTCCCTCAGCCTGTGCCCACAGCAGAGCTGCTCCAGCCCTTGGATCATCCTTGTGGGCTCCTCTGGCCTCACTCCACAGCTGTGTCCTTCTGATGCTGGGAACTCCAGAACTGGAGGTCACACAGCTGCTGCTGAGTGCTGCCATTCATGCATCCATAGCAAGTTGGATTTTCCATAATTTAGGTGTCTGTCTTCATTTGCCTGCTTGGTGCAAGGCTAAGTCACTCTGCAACAGCTAAGAGAATTGCCCAGCTTGTGAGTAGAGTAGGAGTAATACTTCCAAGTGGTTTCTAGGAGAGCACACAGCCAAGCAGCCCTTTGCCATTCTGTTCCGGTAGCTCAAGCCAACCTTTCTCTGTTGCTGGCCACCTCTACCTTACAGCATGCAAGAATCCTGCCATGACCCCTAGCAGACTCCAGCTTCATCCTGTGCTGAATGGAATGCTAAAGGAGGTAAGATCCAAGCCAGATTTGTAACAGTTTAATAAAAATCCCAAAGAGGAGTGCTGGTGAGATCTGCACCAGCCCTCTGCTGTTATCAGAAGCAGGTTACAGATCAAATCTTTGTTTCCTTTTGCCCTGCATTAGAGTAGCATTTTATAACCTTTGTAGCTCAACAGCAGCAGTGGAATGTTGTAATTTTACACTGTTGAGTGTAAGAGCAGCCCAGAATCACTCCCAGCACAACATGCTTTGTACAACTGGGGCTGTGCTTGCTGTGTGGGGCATCAGGATGACTCCCAGCACAACATGCTTTGTACAACTGGGGCTGTGCTTGCTGTCTGGGGCATCAGAATGACTCCCAGCTCAACATGCTTTGTACAACTGGGAGTGTGCTTGCTGTGTGGGGCATCAGAATGACTCCCAGCACAACATGCTTTGTACAACTGGGGCTGTGCTTGCTGTCTGGGGCACCCTTTGCTCTTTTCCTTGCCACCAGCCAAAGCTGGAGCTTTACCATTCAGCCTGTGAGTCACTCACCAATGCCAGCCACTGCCTCTCCCTTTTCTCATCACAGGAGACAGCAGCTATGTGGCTATGAACGATGTTCTGGAGCAGCAGCCTGCAAGCTTGGTTGCTTCCTCCATTTTCTGGTCCCTCTCCTGCCTTCAAACCATCACTCAGGCTCTTCTGAGACGATGCTTTGCCCTTAGGATATCAGCTCACATCTCCCAGCATCTGCCCCAAGTGGATGACCAATAAGGGAGGCTAGAAACAAGCTCTTTGTTATTGGAATTCCTTGTGCAGGGTCCATACCTCAGAGCAGGCTACAGGCACCAATACATCTCCCCTCAGGCTCCCACAGAGTGAGAAGCCACCTGCAAAGCTGCCTGTTAGCTACTCATCTCCCTTGCAATGTGCAGAGCCCCAGAGCAATGGCAAAAGTAGCTGCTGCCCACTGAGGAGAAACTCTTTGCTTTTCCTAAGTTGTGATCAAAGCAGGCTCGAGGAGTGCTGGAAACTCAAACCATTTCCTGCTGTTGCAACCACAGCAACCAAATAAGAAACCAAATCACTGAAGTAGCAATCCTGGGAGCTGCTAACGACAGATCTGGAACAGCTTTTGTTCTGTGACCTTAATGATAGGGGCGAGGCTGATGAGGCAGGTGGGAAACAGCTCTCTTCACAGGCCCCACTCAGTTAAAATCAGCTTCTGGGAGAGCCTGAGGCAGAGCTCTTTGTCAGATGAAAGCAAAGGTCACAAGATTAGGGAAACAGGAATAAAGGCTCCGTTGCTGAATAAGCAGCACTGGTCCGTGGGACCTTTTCCTGCATCCTCTCTGCAGACCCCAGCATCTTTCTTCCCCAGTGTGAGTGATGCTCTATAAACCAGGTAACACAAGGATAACTGGGAAGGCTGAGCCAAAAGAAGACTAGTGACAGGAATGGATTCAGGTGGAGAACACAATTAAGCAGGGAGTTAGCTACCAAAAATGAAATTGCTGATCTCAAATACAAAACCCTCCCAGGAAGATCACAACTGATGCTAAGCTTAGCAAGTCCTACCAAGCAAATACTCAAGGGTGTCCCTGGCTGAGCCTGGAGAAGCAGGGGCCACAGTGTGAGGATTTTCCTTCAGCCCATAGCAAAGTGATAGAGGGGAATGCTTTGTGGCATGAGAAAGGGAAGAGCTACTAAAAAGGCAGCCTTGGGCTGTCTCAGGGGTAAAGGTTTTCCTGGTTGAGGTTATTTACAGGGAAGCAGAGGTCGTGGTGGGTGCTTTACTGTGTGCCTTTGCTCTTGAAGATTCCACCTGCTCCTCGTTAGTCATTTCAGATGCCACACATGAATGAAGCACATCGAGGGGGCCTTCGTGGGAAGAACCCAGCAGCAGCTCAGCAAATCACCAGCACTGTGAGTGATGGCAGAGAACTGCTCCCATCTGGCAGGAAGGTTCTGTATCGGGACACCCAGCAGGCTCCAGAGAGACTCAGCCACAGCCCAGGATGTGTAATGTGTGGTGTAAGGAACTTCTCTCCAGCCACATCAGGACTCTGGTGAGCAGTCTGCATATTTAACCTATTTCCTGCCAGGGAGGAGGCTTTGTATGGGAAGCTGACTGCTGTGCAGTTGCAGAAGTGGATTCCTCACCAGGATGAGTGCACCACTGCCTGCTCTGCAACCAGTAGGTCTCTGGGCTTCAGTGTCATTGGAACAGGAGCTTCCATTCCCTGCAGGTTTCCAGTCTCTTTAGAGCTCTCTCTATTATTCCAGGGGAAATGGCACCTTCCTTGTGTGACTGAAATGTCCTGTGTTGATGCTGCTGTTGTTAGAGGAGGATGTTTTAGATCAGTCTTTAAACCCCCAGCAATGTCTGTAGGGAATCCTAAGCCACTCTAGGATGATGCTTAAATGATGCAAGAAGACACAGCCACACACTGTTAACGTGTCAGGAGATATGCTGAGAGTGCTGTACTGACAGATTGGGTCCTTGCCCATCTTCCAAAGTGTTCTTCAGCTTGTTCTGACTCTCCTCTGGACCTCTGATCCTCCCCTCCCCAGGCAGACTGCAGCAGTTGCACTTCTGTGCCACAGCTCACAACTTGCTTCACATCTCATCTTGCTTCACATCGCTCCAAGCAAGGCTGGCCAGGGCTCTGGGCAGCCTGGCCTAGCTGAGGATGCCCCTGCTGAGGGCAGAGGAGGGCTGGGGCTAGGTGACCATTGGAGGTCCCTTCCAACCCAGACCATTCTATGATCTCCAACCTCACCTCGTCCTGTGCCTCTGTCACGAATGCAGAGGCTCCTAGAGGTAGCACCTACCCAGGCTGTCAGGAGAGTAACAGCTATGGGCAGAGCATTCTCTGCAGGTGGTGTGGGTGCTCCTTCTGTCACACTCATTTTCACCTTGCCTCTCAGGCAGCCTGCAGAGGGAGGATGAAGTGCTGACATAGTAGTCACAGAAAAACCTCTTCACTTCTCTCAGACTTTGTGCTGGGCATAACAGGAGACTTCTGTTTCTTGGGGGGGGGTGGGGGGTGGGTGTCATGCTAGGAATGTTGCTTGTACACAATGCCCCCAGCCTCGAGGAGTGATTTGGTCTTTCTTATTTTATTTTATTTGTCTCTGGTGCTCAGCACCACATAAAACCCAACACAGAAGCAAATTCTCCCTCGCTCCACCTCTTGGCATTTTAAATCATTCTGATGGGCCCCTGGTGTCTGTACAGTCACAGATGAAGAGAGCCGTGCAGCTGTGGACCGTTCAGCACCAGGATTCTAAAATACCATCCTGATGAGTACTGAAGCATACATGTGAAGTGCATTCAGATCTGCTCTCTGCCCCACGCAACGCTGAGCTTAGGTTTGGCACAGACAAAAGGCTGCTGGTACAATACATCAAGAGGTAGCAGGAACCTCAGATGGTGGACATTTATCAGAGGCCACCAGTGAAAGGCTGTTTTTGTGTGCAGTGCATTTGAGCAAGTAGGAAAAACTAATAGCAGTGAGTCCAGGAGGGCAGGCAGGCTGCAGCCCAACACTGCGCAGGTCCCCAGACCGCCCAGCGCAGGCTCCTCACTTCTTGCCCTCAACACTTCTGTTATTCCCTTGCAATTGCTGCCAGTTGGCTTGGCAACCATGGGCATATTTGAACAGCCGAATTCCTCCCTCAGTTACACTTGGCACCAGGATGGGCTTCAGGGGAGCTACAGGCTGTAACTAAGGGCAGAACTTGGCTCCTGGCATCCGCTACAAGCCAGGTCAAGGCCACCGAACACATTTTGATGCTTAATGTTTTAATCCATACCATTAGCAAAGGGAACCTAAAGCATGAACCACATCACCTTGCCCGAGGAAGCTTGGCCCCTTCGTTTGGGCACAGGGTGGTGTGGTGCACAGAGATCCTTCAGTCTGCCAGCAAGTGTGGAGAGAAAAGTGTCTGCTCCAGCTGCTGGTGGCACTGGGGCAGCAGCCCGCCCCCCTAGCACAGGCAGCTCAGGCAGCCCCTGCAGCTCTGCTTGACACAGGCCTTGGTCTGAGCCAGGCACTTTTGTTTCATCAGCCTGAGCTAAGTACCCTGAGAGCAAAGCAGCCTTTCTGGGGCTGCTATACTTTGTGAAATAATGACACATTCTGGTCTGTTCATTCCTCTCAAGCCTCACCACAGTGTTATGATTCGACTTCATTTGTGGTGGCAAAATATTGACTTTCCTCTTTAGCAGATTGTAGGAAGCTGCTGTGTTTTGTCTTGGGAGATAGAGGCAGATACTTAGAGACAGATATTTGACCTTAGCAGAAGCTGCTAGCAGAGCTGCCTTTGTGCTCTGGCCTGGTTTGGCATCCTCTGTAAAAGTATTCACCAGGGTATCGTGGCTTTATTTGCTGATGCTGTCCTTCCCCCCCCAAATAGTTAGGAAATAATAATAACAATAACAACAACAACAATAATAATAATTAGCAGTAGCAATGACAACAATAATAATACAGCGAGGATACATAGTAATGATTATTATTATTAATATTATTATCATTATAAATAGTAATAATTAGCAATAGCAATGGCAACAATAATAATACAGTGAGGATACATAATAATGATAGTTATAATGATAATGATATTAATTATAATAAATAGTAATAATTAGCAATAGCAATGGCAACAATAATAATACAGTGAGGATACATAATAATGATTATTATAACTATATTAATAATAATAATTAGTAGTAATTAGCAATAGCGATAACAACAATAATACTAAAGTGAGAATACATAATAATAATGATATTGATATTGATAATTATAAGGATGATAATAATAATAGCCATAATAACAATAATAACAATAATAATACAGTGAGAATACATGATGATGATACTACTGCTAATAATAATAATAATAAAAGGAGACTGATTAATAATACTACTAATATTAAACAACAACTACCTTCTTGGCCACCTGGGCACACACTGCCTCATCTTCAGCTGCCTGTCAACCACCCTCCCAGGTGAGCAACCTTCCAGCCGCTCTCCCCCAAGCCTGGAGCATCGCGCGGGGTTGTTGAGAGTGAAATGGATTCATTTCTGTGCTCATCCTCCCTTGCGAAGAGCTTAGCCAGGGCGCACCTGCTGCTGCCATCGTTTTCCTGAATGCAAAGGGCAGCAGCAGATGCCTCTGAAGTCCTTCTCTCCTCCACACGCTTTGTTGCTGCGCTCCAGAGGGCAGTGTGGTTACACCAAAGGGATCTCTCTAGCCAGGCGTGCGAGAACCACCCTCCCCACACACATTTTGGTATGAAAAAGAAGCATTTCTTTATCCACTAATATTTTACACAGAGAAGGCATGAAATAGGTGAAAGCAGTACTCGAGGAAATGCTGCTCAGCCTGTATGGGTATCTATACTAAGATAATGCATGAGCTCAAAATTCAAAATATCAGTTTTCCTCCACAATATTTTACTTTTCTAAAAAGGATTGCACAGCCTGAAGCTAAATTCAGGCAGAAAAGCAAATAAAAATAATTTAATGTCTCTTAAGTATTAGACAGTTTCAAGGCCCAGCTTGAGAGGCTGCTGAGCTGTCTCCTTTAAAGTGTATTCTTCCCCGGGGGAATGGACTGGAGGATCCTTGAGGTCCCTTCCAACCTGCTGTTCTAGGAATTCTATGGGAAACAAACAAACAAAAAACCCCACAACCCCCCCAAAAAACCCACCAAAGCAAACAAACAAACAAAACCTAACCAAAACCAACCCAAACAAACCTTTATTTTCTGATGACTTTTCTGCTCAGCCTGGATATTGGATGGGGAAAATGTTCATTCTGACTGCAAGTTTAACATACCCTGTAGCAAGTACTTCCTTCAAAGTCACAGATTAGTAGGAAGGTCCTTTGTGATGGCAACTTCAGTTGTTTGTGCTACATCACAGAGTCACAGCAATACCCAGGCTGGCAGAGGAGGCTCAGGGCAGAGCTCACTGCTTTCTGCAGCTACCTGAAGGGAGGTTGTAGCCAGCTGGGGTTGGGCTCTGCTGCCAGGCACCCAGGGACAGAACAAGAGGACACAGCCTCAAGCTGTGCCAGGGCAGGTTCAGGCTGGATGTTAGGAGGAAGTTGTTGCCAGAGAGAGTGATTGGCATTGGAATGGGCTGTCCAGGGAGGTGGTGGAGTGCCCATCCCTGGAGGTGTTTAAGGAGAGGCTGCATGAGGCACTTAGTGCCAGGAGTTAGTTTAATGAGCAGGGTTAGGTGCTAGGTTGGACTGGATGATCCTGGAGGTCTTTTCCAACCTGCTTAATTCTGTGGTTCTGTGAGACAGAGCTGGTTCTAACCCTGGTATTGATTTTTGGCTCATTAATTCTTGGCAGGGACACTTATAGGTCTGACATCCCTGGCTGGGTGGTGATGGACTAGAAGTCAGCCTGGGCAGTGTTGTTTTTTCTCTCAGCTCATAGCGATGTTATCCCCTCAGAGCCCACTGGAGCAAAGCAATCAGGCTGGTTTGATGGGAATGATGGTGGCTAAACCAGCAGCACAAGTGAGAGAGCAGCATTCCCATGGGATTGCCTTTCCCCTGTTTATTGATCCAGTCTTCTGCAGTTCAATTTATGGACTGATAGGCTGATGCCTGCTGCATTCCAAGTGCATTGCCTGGATGATGCCAGCTGTGCTCTTCAGGAATGTGACACTGTGGAATGAGATTTCCACCCCCCTACAGGGATGAGCAGAGGCTGTATTTATTAGCCTAGTAAAAATACAATCTTGTATCAGTAACACCCAGAGTCTCTCTCCAGTCCTTCCTGTTTGTGTTGTGTGTCTGTGTCAGCCTTGTTCCCAGCCAGTGTTGCCAGGTGTGCTTGCCAGAGCCTACTCAATTGCAGCTGTGAACAGCAGCCAAAAATAGCTCGCACTGAGCAGATGCTCCAGCAGAGGTAGCAGCTCAGAGGCAGGGAGAGTGCAGGAGGTGCACAGGGCTAGGGGCTGTGGGAGGCTTGAGCTTGGCTGCTGAAGTCGAAGCTGGGATTGCCGTGGGGATGTGGCACACTGCTGGCTGCAGGACAGGCTGGTTAGTGAGCAGCTGAGGGGGAACTTGGAATAGTTAGGTTTGATTTCTGCCTGAAGCTGTGGAGTACTTAGCCAGTACCTGTCTCAAGACTTGATTTCCCCATCTCTGAAAGAAGATTCAGCTGCTCGTGGAAGGGAAAGATGAAGTATTTGAAACAAAAGCCAGCAGGACTGCTATTGGCAGGGAACATATCCAAGCTGGATTGATTTGGGCTTTCAGGATGTTGGTAACACAGCCCTGAATAAGCTGCTGCTGCTCAGTGGATGACATTCATCTTTGCAGGGATTAGCAGGGTTGCAGCTGGAGCTGGTGATATAAATGTGCTGCCTTACAGATACATTTCACTAATTCCCCTTCAAACCCCTGGCAGAATTTCTGCAGGTGTCAACCAGATTCAGAGTATCTGAGACCTACACAATTCTGGCAGAGCCTCCTGCCTTCACCTGGATGTGTACAGCTCAGAAATGCACAATGCCCTTTTTGGTTTGCTCTCAGTAGGTTCCAGGTCTCCCTAATTAGCTAAATATTTTGAGAAGGTTTTGGATGAGCCCTGAGAAGCTGCATCCTCAGGGTTAGTGCAGGCAGGAAAGGAGTCTGGTCTGGGACCCAGGAAAGCTGCTCTGGAGTGCCTGCTGCAGCTGGAGTCTTCTCAAAGGGGTCCAAAAAGGAAAAACTCATCTTTGGTTAGGAATAGAGTTGGGTGACAAAGGCAGAAGAGCCTGAACTGAAGAGTTTCTGCCAGAGCCTCCCTCTCTGACAGATGAGGCAGGTGGTGATTGCTTGCTTCAGATGTCAGAGTCTGACTCGTTCTTGTCTGAGCCCTATTAAAGCTGAAGGGTTGAGGCTTCAGAGAACCAGGGAGGTGCTAGAGGTCTGCTGAGGTCTGAGGTTGAAAGGAGTGAAAGGCTGTGTGATGTGAAGTGCAGCAGCAGTGAGCTCTGCTATCTGGCTGCTGTGCTGACTCACCTGAGCCTGGAGAGTGTTGGGAGCTGCTCAGCTGAAAGGCTGCGAAGGCAAACACTGACTGGAGACTTTTCTGCTGTCAGCAGAGGGTCCCTGCTGCAGTGTGAGCTGAGGCATAGAAGTGGAGAGCTGAAGGGGAAGGTTATAAACAGCAGCTGCTGTAAGAATAGCATCGGTGCTTTGCTTCTGGGGATTGCCTGAAGGCAGGGGAAACCCTGCCACGGTTGTCCCAGCTTCCCAGCAAGTGATGCTCACATCTCCCAGTCTCCTCCCAGCCCCATGGCTTGGTGCTTGTTTAAACGAAGCTTGGGTGTACTTTCTTCCCTCCAGCTGGCTTCATCTCAACCAGAAAATCCAGATGCACCTAAAGCCTGATTGGGCTGAGCTTGAGTCTCTCCTGGAGGATAGACACAACCTTTCCAAGTGCTATCTGTGGCCTGTTGCTAAAATGAACCTTAAAATAGCATTTTCCAACTTCTTTGGCTGAAAGTCTCCAATATCTTGTGAACTTCTAAGGAAATATTTTAATTTTATGTCTGAAAATGTTTGTGGACCTTCTCTCCACGTGATGCCATCAGTGCGGCTTACCCTGGCTGATGGGAATGGTTTGGGAATTTCCTGACGGAGCAGTGTGTGGCTGCAAAATACTTCAACTGCAGCTGTCATGGTGCATTTATTGCATGTTCTAATGCAGTTCCTGTGAGCTCTAAATGACCAAGACCTTTACCCTGGGCCTTGAGCACAATTTGGTGAGTGCCTCAAAGCCTTGTTTCATTCTCCAGTCCTGTTCAATCTTTTTATTGATGATTTGGACCATGAGATTGAGTCCAGCATCAACAAGTTTGCAGATGACACCAAGCTAGGAGCAGCTGTGGGTCTGTTGGAGGGCAGGAGGCTCTGCAGAGGGACCTGGGCAGGCTGGGTGGGTAGGCAGAGGCCAATGGGATGAGACTGAACAAGGGTCAGTGCCAGGTTCTGCACTTTGGCCACAACAACCCCAAGCAGTGCTCCAGGCTGGGGACAGAGTGGCTGCAAGCAGCCAGGCAAAGAGGGACCTGGGGGTGGTGGGAGAGAGGAGCTGAAGATGAGGCAGCAGTGTGCCCAGGTGGGCAGCAGAGCCAATGGCATCCTGGGCTGGCTCAGGTGCAATGTGGCCAGCAGGAGCAGGGAGGTTCTTCTGCCCCTGTGCTCAGCACTGCCCAGGCCACAGCTTGAGTGCTGTGTCCAGTTCTGGGCCCCTCCATTCAAGAGAGATTTTGAGGTGCTGGAAGGTGCCCAGAGAAGGGCAGCAAGGCTGGGGAGGGGCCTGGAGCACAGCCCTGTGAGGAGAGGCTGAGGGAGCTGGGGGTGTGCAGCCTGCAGGAGAGGAGGCTCAGGGCAGAGCTCATTGCTCTCTGCAGCTCCCTGAAGGGAGGTTGTAGCCAGCTGGGGTTGGGCAATGGTTTGTCTCCTGCCAGGTGTCTGCATGAAGGGGAAGAGAAGAAGATGCACAGCAAAACAGCTTATAGGAGATCTTTCACTCAGGGAATGAGGCACCATGAAGCCTCCAGCAGGTTCCTTTCTCCTCCCTTTGCCTCCAGCTTACTGCCTGCCCACGGTGGGGAGCACAGCCCCTCGCTGGTGGGCTTGTCCATAGAAGGTCATGCTTAGGGCCCTGTAAAAGTGATCATTTTGTCTCCTTGCTCTCCTACACTGCCATGTGAATGAGCTCATGGCAGTGACTGCCTCTGCTCTGGCTCTGTGAGATCTTTAAGGGCTTCTGGGATCTCAGCACTCTATTTGGGGACTATTAAGTAGGAATCTTTTCTTAAGAATTTAATGGCACTGTAGGATTTAGACCCTTCTGTGCTTTCTGTCTACAAGAGATTATTTGTTCCCTGCAGCACAAGTGCTTTGGATGCCTTTATTCTGCTGCTGTGTGTTCTGCCAGGCGAGTGGGGGGCAGGAACCCAGCTCCAAGGGCAATGCCCTCATAAAAGCTGCCTTATCTCAAGTGTTGCAATCAGATCCCAATTTGGGAAAACAAATCAAGGCACTTTGGCTTTTCTTCTGCCACTGTGTTTAACATCTCTCTTTTTTCGCTCCAAGTGCCAGGAAGTGGTGCTGAGTTGGCAGCAGCATGCACCATCCCAGAGAAGGCTGTAAAGTAAGTGTTAAAAATGTTTAGTCCTGTCTGCAAAAATGACTTTTACTGAACTCTAAACCAGCAGTAACAGAACTGCCTCTGCCAGCAGCTCTGGGGGTTAGTGCTAGATGTTGGTTCATTGACTGTTTTCTGAAGGAGATTCAAACTCTTCTCCACCCAAATTGGAGCCTTCCCTAAGCTCAGCTACCTGATACAATTTCTGTGCTCTCCTTTGCACAGGATGAAGCTCAGCACTCTACAAATGGGTGGGCTTGTGGCAATTCATTTATTCAACTCAGTCCTTTGCAGACTTCTGTTTTTGCTGGAGAGCTTGTCCTGGAGATTCATCTTGCAATCCATCTGTCCTCTCCACTTGTTTCACCACAGAAGTTGCCATTAAGTTCTCTCACACACTGGAATAAATGTAGGAAGCTATTCAGAAGATGGCCCTTGGTCAGGATCATTATTTCCTCTTGTCTCCAGCCCAGAGCCCCCAAGCTGCTGCAGGCAGTGAACATCTCCTGCGAGGCCAGGCTGGGGGAGCAGGGGCTGGGAGCTGGCAGCAGAGGAGCCTGAGGGCTGCCCTCAGGGCTGTGCTAAAGATGAGCAGGGCAGTGTGGGCAGGACACAGCCAGGCTCTGCCCAGGGGTGGCCGAGGGCAGCACAAGGGGCACTGGGGGCAAGCTGGAGCAGAGGAGGTGCCACAGGAACAGGAGGAGAAAGTTTGTCACCGTGAAGGTGCCAGAGCCCTGGAGCAGGCTGCCCAGAGAGGCTGTGGAGTCTCCATCTCTGGAGACTTTCCAAGCCCACCTGGATGTGTTCCTGTGTGCCCTGCCCTGGGTGCTCCTGGCAGGGTGGGGTTGGACTGGGTGAGCTCCAGAGGTCCCTTCCAACTCCCAACATTCTGTGATTCTGTGATTTATTATTTAAACAGTCAGACTGCTGCTGATCATCACACCACACAATTGCCAGCATCATGGAGCTAGCATCAATAATGTAATTTGACTTACTGCAGTGCAACACAGCATCTGCCAGGACTGTTCCAGACAGTTGAGATGTTCTCCTGGTAAGGAGGAATGCAGAATTTTTCCTTTAATGAACCAATAATAACATTTTAAAATAAACATCCACCTTTTGAGTGCCATAATATTCCTGACAGTGCTTGCTTAAAAAGCCCTTTGCAGGGCTGCTCTGCCCTCACAAGCTTCTCAGTACTATTTTACAGTTTTTCTGGAGGTTCAAAATGCCATTGGGAGACAGATGACATACCAGAGTCTACCCTTACAGTCTAATGTGTTACTTCGTGGTCTCGGGTTGCTCTTCCTTCAGTAGTTGGATGCTATCAGTTGTCAGTTTCTCATCTATTGTTTCTGTCCGCAGGAGCTCAGGCAGTGGGAGACGACAGAGCAGACTCTCTGCCTGGGTTCGAGGAGCAGCAGAACTCCGACGGCCAGAGGAGTTGTCAGAGCAGTCTTCATCTAAGACCTGCAGAGAGACAAAGCAGCTCTGAGGAAATGCATCCCTGTCAAAGCCCATCGGCTTCAGCTGAGGCTTGAAGAGCAGAAATGCAAACCAGAGTCACCTGGTGAGGGGGAAAGCAAAGTGGAGCCACTCCAGGTAAGCGGCTCCCAATGATTTCTTTGCTTACCTGTTGAGCTGATGACTGTTGGCACCTCTGGACAGGACCTTTTCTCTCTGCATTTCTTTAATGTGATGCAGAAGCAGCTTATTGCTTTCTAGCCCTCTGAATATGTGGCATATTTTATGTGCAGAATGGCATTTGGAATGTTTGCAGGGAAGAAAACACTTTTGTTTTGCCTTCCAAGTGTGTGCTGATGCTTCAAGGATACCCTGGCAGTATGATTGTGTGGTTGTTGCCTTGTAGGGACACACTTGAGAATTAATAATCATCCAGAGTAAGATTGGCTGTTTATAGTTCGTATTTATGGAACTGCTTCCATTTGTAGTGTTTTCCTCCAGAGTCAGTTCAGGGGAGGGTGTGAACAGCAACAACTCACCTGCAGTTACACACGAGCAAACCCAGGTCTGGAGACTGGAAACCTGGAAGGAGTAGGCGTAGAGCTTTGTGCCAGCCTGAGGCAAACTGGTGCTTCTGAAAGGTTGTTGTTTCCCTTGATCTGTAACCAGAAGGTGTGTGTGTGTGTGTGGGGGGGTGGTGTAGTAAAGAATAAGTAAATTTTGACACTACCCAAAACTTCACAGGACAAATCAACTCCAGCCAACGGAAGAGTAAGCAGCTCTGCCTTGTGCTGCCAAACTGGCACTCTGCCCTGACAGATGACATGAAAAAGGATCATTTGGCTTCTCTGAAAAGTGGTCTTAACCTGCAGTGAGCTCTCAGTGTGCTTCCCAAGCACTCCTCCTTAGCACTGAGTTCAGCCTCCTGTGCCTGTTCCGGCAGCAGCACTTCTGCTGCCCAGCAGGTTTATGGGGAGCTGCAGCTCTGTGCCGAGCTGGATGCCTTTACATGCTTCATAAACTGATTATGGTCCCTGTTTGAAGTGAAAAACAGTCCATAACTTAGCATGAGTGCATCTGCTCTGGCAGAGTTTGATTTGCCTGTATGCTGTCAGAGGCTGTAGATAAATAGTGATTCATGTAACTAAATAGTCTGATGGAGACTGCTCCTTCTGAGGGAACAAACTTGGCCTGCACATGCATGTCACAGCTTAATTGCCTGTCTTGGAAGCAGCCTGACATTCTTGTCTGTGTACTCTCCACATGCTCAATGGAGTGGTGCTGGCTGCTTCTTTTTAAAGACAGCTTAACAGTGTTAAGTTCATGATAAGGAAAGTTTCCAAACAACAGCTAAAAGTTGGTACAGAACTCAGGAGGTGCTGTGCCAGCAGGGTGGGCAGTGAGTCACTGCAGAGTGAGTGCCCATTGCCTTTGTTTGCAGTGTGTTGGCATCTCCAGGTAAACCCTGAATGCCCACTGCCTTTGCAGTGTGTGGGCATCTCCAGGTAAACTCTGAATGCCCACTGCCTTTGCAGTGTGTGGGCATCTCCAGGTAAACTCTGAATGCCCACTGCCTTTGCAGTGTGTGGGCATCTCCAGGTAAACTCTGAATGCCCACTGCCTTTGCAGTGTGTGGGCATCTCCAGGTAAACTCTGAATGCCCACTGCCTTTGCAGTGTGTGGGCATCTCCAGGTAAACTCTGAATGCCCACTGCCTTTGCAGTGTGTGGGCATCTCCAGGTAAACTCTGAATGCCCACTGCCTTTGCAGTGTGTGGGCATCTCCAGGTAAACTCTGAATGCCCACTGCCTTTGCAGTGTGTGGGCATCTCCAGGTAAACTCTGAATGCCCACTGCCTTTGCAGTGTGTGGGCATCTCCAGGTAAACTCTGAATGCCCACTGCCTTTGCAGTGTGTGGGCATCTCCAGGTAAACTCTGAATGCCCACTGCCTTTGCAGTGTGTGGGCATCTCCAGGTAAACTCTGAATGCCCACTGCCTTTGCAGTGTGTGGGCATCTCCAGGTAAACTCAAGCTCCATGAAAATGTGGCTGAGTGGGATTTGAACTTCACTGCCAACCCATTTAAAGGGCTGTGGTGAGTAGGTCGAGAGAAATTCTCCTGCCCCTCTACTCTGCCCTACTGAGGCCACATCTGGAGTCCTGTGCCCAGTTCTGGGCCCCCAGTTCCAGAGGGACACAGAACTGCTGGAGAGAGTCCAGCACAGAGCCACAAAGATGCTGAAGGCAATGGAACAGCTCTGGTAGGAGTAGAGCCTGAGGGAGCTGGAGCTGTGCTGCTGGGAGAGAGGAGAGACTGAGAGGTGACCTCAGCTATGGGTAGCAATATGGAAAGTGAGTGCCAGGAGGCTGGAGCCAGGCTCTGCTGGGTGGTGCCCAGTGCCAGCACAAGGGGGACTGGGTGGAATCTGAGGCATAGGAAGCTCCATGGAAACACAAGGAGGAATTTTTTTTCCCTGAGAGGGTGACAGAGCCCTGGCACAGGCTGCCCAGGGGGGTTGTGGAGTCTCCCAATCTGGAGATATTCAAAACCCTCCTGGATGTGTTCCTGTGAGATCTGCTCTGGGTGATGCTGCTCTGGCAGGGGGTTGGACTGGCTGAGCTTTGGAGGTCCCTTCCAGTCCCTGACATTCTGATTCTGTGGTGGCTTTCTCTAAGAACCAGCAAGAATCTAAACCTTAATCTCTTTGAAAAGAGAGAAAAAAAAAAAGAATGCTTGAAGACAACTTTGGAGCCTTTTGTTTTAACTCTTGCAAGCAACCTGCAACTCTTGGATGCACTTCTGAGCCCAGAAGTGTAGCTTCTGTCTTCAGCTTTGGGGACAGCAGAGTGCAAACTCACCAGCAAGTCAGATGAGAACATTCTGCAACCTACAGTTTTTTTCTGTGCTGTGTGGCCTTTTAGTTGCCTGAAGAACAGTGGAGGAGTGTGGGCATTGCTTTGGAGAAGTCATAAATTGTTTGGGGATTTACTCACCAGACCCTGATTTGGGCTGAAGTATGTGATTACAGAGGCACATAATAAGCATTCTCTCCTACACTCAGAAGGAGTCTTCAAATGCTTTCAGACAATTTTCTGAAGAATAAGATCAGGATCACACCATCACAGAACTGGAAAGGACCGTCAAGATCACCTAGTTCCAACCCCCCTGCCACGAGCATCTCCTACTAGAGCAGGTTGCTCGAGGTCCCATCCAACCTTGCTTTGAACACTTCCAGGCTTGGAGCCTCCACAACTTCACCAGCAACCTACTCCAGTGTCTCACAACCCTCACAGGGAAGAATTTCCTCCTAGTGTCTGATCTCAGCTTCTTCCACTCTGCAGACCTTGCCCCTTGTCCTGTCACTCCATGCCTGTGTAGAAAGTCCCTCTCCAGCAACCCTGTAGCCCTCTTTGTAAGGACTCTTCCAGCCACAAGCCAAGACTATGTGCCAGCTGTCAGTGCTCCTTTGTGCCCTGCTTCAGTGGCAAAGAGGTAACATCAGAGAATGGCTCAGGTTGGAAGGGAGCTCAGAGCTCATCTCCCCACCACGGGCAGGGACATCTCTCAACTGGACTCAACTGCTCAGGGACTCAACCAGCCTGGCCTTGAATAAGACCTTTAGCAGCACACTCTAAAGGCACAGAATGAAGTGGAGAGGTCCCAGAGCACTGCTTCCTGTGGGAGCTTTCTGAAAGCATTGAGTGCAATTTGCTGCTGCTCCTTACCCTTGTAGAGTCTTTTTCAGTGACTAGAGAGCTACGAGGTGGTTGTTAAGCATAGAACAGACATTCTACCTTGCTGTGGTATTCCTCTTCCATATATAGGTATCAAGTTAGCCACAGATCACTTCATGGCAGCCTTTTGATCCAATGCATGTGTCGGGAAAGGAAACCAAGTGTTTCTCTTGGGAAAATGGCTTTTCAGCATCCTCGAGGAGGCATTAAGCTGTCTCTTTAGAAGTCAGATTCCGACAGCTAATTGGGATGATGGCAGAGCGCAGGGCTTAGGGATGCTTCGCTCTCGATCTTCAACTGTTAGCCTGAGAAATTCCAAAAGAGGGCAATCTTGCCCTCCGCCTGAGAACCTGGGCAGCCCAGCACGCCGCTCAGAGTTCGCCTTGGCCTTAGGAAGCTGAGGCAGTGATAAGCAGACAACTTCTAGGGGCTTCGTTTGGGGTTTGGAAATGGAACCTCGACAGCGTTGCGGAACCTCGACAGTGTTGCTGCATCTTGACAGTATTGCTGCAGCACAGGAGGTTCCACCCCAACACAAGGGTCCCAGAGCCCTGGCACAGGCTGCCCAGAGAGGTTGTGGAGTCTCCTTCTCTGGAGCCTTTGAGGCCTGTCTGGATGTGTTCTGTGTGCCCTGAGCTGGATTGTCTGATCCTGCTCTGGCAGGGGTTGGACTGGATGAGCTCTTTGGGTCTCTTCCAACCCCTGACACTCTGATCTGCTGCAGACTTCTCTGCACCAGTCTGAGTCCCCCATGCAGCTGCTGCAGTGACAGTACCAATGAACTAAAGATGATTGCAGGCCAGTAAGTGATGCTGTTTTCTTGTGGAAATCATGAAGGGGAGAGCAAGCAGATGGCAGAGTCTGTGTTCCAACCCCTGACACCCTTTGATCTGTGATCTTTAAACCTAGAGGTGGGCACTGCTAAGCCCTGAGCCTGCCTTGCTGGCAGAGAGCAATCAGGTTGTTCAGAGGGAGAACCTCACAAAAGAAATGGATAAACTCTACACTGAAATCACTCTGGACATGAATCAAACAGGTTTATGATGGAGATTTAGGGGAAAGCAGTCTCAAACTCATCCTCTTTTTCCAGCTGATCATGGCTTTAAGATGAAACTTGTCAAGCCTGCTGGAGGGATGCCAGTGAGTGCTGAATGATTCCTGATCTTTCTGTAGTGTGAGTAAAAAAAGTCACCTCTAACCTTTTGGAAGAACAAAGCATCCTTCAAGAAATGTGCTCATCATTCACCTGCAGCAGCTTCCTACTTGCAGGCAGCACTTTCTGCATGGAGCATGCCCTGGTGTCTTTCTGGGTGCTCTCTGCTGAGTCTGGTGTTGATCCACCTCTTGGAATTGAGTGCAGTGATGACTGCAGTGTAAGAAAAGGAGATCTTTCATCTATGTGATGTAGATGCATCGACTGGCTGCCAAGAAACAGTGTCTCTGTAGATCTTAGGAAGCCAATACCAAGCCAATATCCTTTGGCTGAATCAAACTGTGTTCAAAGGAGCTGGGGATGAGCATCCTTGCTGGTTTTCCTCTTGCTGTGCATCCTGCCTGAGTCTAAGACTGAATGTTCTGGTACCTCACTAATAACCCTGCCATGGAAATCAGGAGGTGTCTTGCTGGTGCCCCTCACCTGGTGAAACAAACCCAGCAGGTCTGGTACTTCAGGATGCTCTTTGGTACCAGGCTGTGCTGGGTGGAAGGAAACAGAGAGATACAGCTTAGAGGTTTGTTCTGGCCTTTGTCCTCAGGTTAGTCAGAGAACACTTCTGCTGCTTCTTTCACAGACTTCAAAGGTTTTGGGAGCCTTCTGAACGCTGTTTGTGAAGGGAACCAGCATTGTCCCTTCTGTGTGGAGCATGTCCCTGCTTAGCAAGAAATTCTTTGCAGTGAGGGTGGTGAGACACTGGCACAGGTTGCCCAAGGAGGGTGTGGAGCACAGAATCACCCAACGTGATCTTTGATCTTTGATCAGGTAGGGTGATTCTGTGCTCCACAACCTCCCTGGAGGTGTTCAAGGCCAGGTTGGATGAGTCCTTGAGTGACCTGACCTAGTGGGAGGTGTTGGAACTAGATGATCTTTGAGGTCACTTCCAACCTTACCATTCTATGATTCTATGCTCTCTGCAGGGCGGTTGGACTAGATGAGCTTTGGAGGTCGCTTCCAAAGCAAACCCTTCTGTGGTTCTGTGATTCTGATTCTGCAATTAGTATCTCTCTTCACTCTTGCTTCACTCCATTCCCACTGTGAGTCTTCCGATGACAAAGCCAATCCTCTAATTAGTCATTCCTCCACCGAGCCTGCTTACAGCTGATGTGCTGCTTGTAGTTAGAATCCTAGAATCATAGAATGGTAAGGTTGGAAGGGACCTCAAAGCTCAGCCAGTTCCAACCCCCTGCCGTAGGCAGGGACACCTCCCACTAGCACAGGNCCAGGCTGCAGAGCCCAAACTCTCTCAGCCTGTCCTCACAGCAGAGCTGCTGCAGCCCTCTCAGCATCTTGCTGGCCTCCTCTGCACTGGCTCCAACACTTCCATGTCCTTCCTGTGCTGGGGGCTCCAGAACTGCCCCCAGGACTGCAGGTGGGGTCTGAGGAGAGCAGAGCCAAGGGGCAGAATCCCCTCCCTTGCCCTGCTGCCCACACTGCTCTTGCTGCAGCCCAGCACACAGTTGCTGTCTGGGCTGCACTCACACTGCAGCCTCATCTTGAGCTTTTCATCAACCCATTTGAGGGAGCTGCAGCTTGAGATGGTTGGAAACTTGAGCTGCAGCTTGTTGAGGAGGAATAAAGAGGTCCAGATTGTCAGCTTGTGTGTGCTCAAGTGGCTCTGAGTTGTGATTCCCAGCCAGGAATATGGCTGCTAGAGTCACACTTCCAGAAAGCCTTAGGGCTCGATGTTTTCGTAAGACGTAAGCGAAGCTAAAATAAATTCTAGCCCCACTTTATTTTTATTGTGATAAGCAGTATAGAAAATAAATTAATATGATAGATATATTAATTTTTTTTGGCCTTCTGATGTAGTCTACTTCAAACCCAGCTACATTTTGATCCCCCCTCCTGGAGAAGATGACCATACCCATTGCCTCACTGTCTGTTTACACTCTGGAAAGGCTCATTTGGGATTTTGTCTTTCTGAAATAAACCTTTGCTTATGGATTTTTTTTTTAACTTTTTTTTTTTTTATTGTCACATCCATGGCATTTTTAAAGTAAATAGGAGTACAAGGTTTATATTATTTTAAATGTATATTGTATTTGTCTTCCCAACACTGTGGTTTTTAGTACTGTGAATAACGTAGTATGGAGCCAGCCTATTAAACAGCCTGTTTTTGTAAGGAAACTGTTAGTCCACCTACAATATTCTATTGCTTACTGTGTTCTTCCAATATGCTTAGCATTCCACAACCTAAATGATCATTTGTTGAACAAATTCATGCTTTTATTAGTCAAAATACAGAGAAAACAGAGCCCCCCTGTTTCAAGATATTTGCTAATGCACGGTTAATTATCACATATAGCTTACTATAATTCATTTTACAGGGAGACCTCCTGCAGGTAACATACTAGCAGTTTATGAAGCAAAATAACCTCACTATAGATTAGAACTGTTTCACTGCTGCTCAGACAGTTGCTGCTTCTAGGCCTTCTCACTTCACATTGCTAATTTGAACAAGGCTTTATTTTTATATTTGTCAGCAGCAAGACTGTAGCATGGTTGTTAAACCTCTCCCAGGCCTAATTAGAGCAGCAATGCTGGCATTCATAATGAATCTCGTGTCCTGGGTTGGAGGAGGTAGCCGTGGTGCTACGGTAGCTTCCTGGCAGACAGTTGCTGGCAGGTTTAAGGTAGCTTGTGGCTTGCAATATT
This sequence comes from Semnornis frantzii, assembly GCA_013399775.1. Classification (NCBI taxonomy): domain Eukaryota; kingdom Metazoa; phylum Chordata; class Aves; order Piciformes; family Ramphastidae; genus Semnornis; species Semnornis frantzii. Next base: position 153,635 of record VWYK01074296.1, read on the forward strand.
AAGTGACTGTTGAAATTCATTGACTCCACTGCGGCTTATGTGTCTAGATGACAACAAGTTTACACGGTTCTTTTATAGTTGCAGCAAATGGGTCCATTTAAATATTTATTAGGTGATTATGGTGATGTGAAATGGAAAAAAATTGCAAAGCACAGTGTTGCATGGTTAACTGTTTTAACTGTTGGTACAAAACAGGCCTGTGGTATCACTTGGAATTACAGCATCTCTCTCTTTTTTTTTTTAGTCCCTCATAAATATTTACAGCGTATCAGCAGCGAGGGATGCTAATTTATTTGCATTTTCTTTCTTATTTAATTTGACAGCCATTTGGGCAGCCATTAAAGGCACTCACCCTGATTGGAGTGAAGGATATTTCAATCGGTGGCTGAGTGCTGCTTTGATGGGGGCGGAGCGGGGGCGGCTCGGGGCTAGGAGCGCTCTGGGCTGCGTTGGGATGCGGAAGGGAGCATCGCCTCTGTGTGATCGGGGATGGGAGCACCCACAGCAGGCCAGAAACTCTCTTTTGAGGGATGTCCTGACGTCGTTGGGTCAAATATAGTCGATTTGGTTTGTTGCCTTCTTTCGCTGACTTGACCAAAACGAGAACGCAAGAGCTGGGCACAAACACCTGCACAAATGAGCCAGGAGCTGTTGTCAAATATGTGTGGCCTGGGTGGCAGAACAACCTGTCCCAAGGACACCCAGAGAAGGCTTAAACCACAGAGAGGAAGAAGAAAGCCAATTCTTTGGCAGCTTTGTAGCTGCTGCTTACTTTTTTCGTGGCCACAGAGAGATCCAGAAGAGGTGGAACTGAGTCAATCTCACTCAAGGGCACCAGAGAACATTATGGTGATATCCTGAGGGCTCAGGGCAGATAGATGCATTGGGAATGCTCTCAGTGATAGCAGAGAAAGTAATGAAATCAGGCATAGTAGAGTGAATTCACACTGAATATACGTCTGTCTGTCTACATCTATATATAAACTTAAACACAGCACGAGGCTGCTCTCTGCAGAGAGAACAACCACGGTGCTGCAGCTGCTCCACTCGTGATGCTCTCACTTAACCTTTGCTGGTGCTTAGAAAGTTCCACTTGCTGCAAGTGGGTGGCATCACTTTAGAAACCTGCATTTCATAGAGAGCAGGCATCAGTGGCAGAGGGAAGAGATATGAAGTCAGCCCTTGCCAGGGAAAGGGTGAGAGGCTCATCACTGACAAGGGAGGCAGCAAGCTCCAGGTGAAGAATTATAGAATCATAGAATGGTTTAGGTTGGAAGGGATCTCAAAGCTCAGCCAGTTCCAACCCCCTGCCATAGGCAGGGACACCTCCCACTAGAACAGGTTGCTCAAGGTCTCATCCAGCCTGGTCCTGAACACCTCCAGGGAGGTTGTGGAGCACAGAAGTCCCCAGCACAGGAAGGACATTGAACTGTTGGAACCGGTCCAGAGGCCACCAAGATGCTGAGAGGGCTGCAGCAGCTCTGCTATGAGGACAGGCTGAGAGAGTTTGGGCTCTGCAGCCTGGAGAGGAGAAGGCTTCCAGGAGAGCTTGGAGTGGCCTTGCAGGATCTGAAGGGGGCCTACAGGAAGGCTGGGGAGGGACTATTGACAAGGTCTGGGAATGGCAGGACAAGGGGCAATGGGTTTGAAGTGTCAGAGGGGAGATTGAAAGTGGATGTGAAGAGGAAGTTGTTTGCAGTGAGGGTGGTGAGACACTGGCACAGGTTGCCCAGGGAGGTTGTGACTGCTCCCTTCCTGGAGGTGTTCAAGGCCAGGTTGGAGGAGGCCTTGAGTGACCTGTGCTAGTGGGAGGTGTCCCTGCCTATGGCAGGGGGTTGGAACTGGATGACCTCTGAGGTCCTTTCCAACCTTACCATTCTATGATTCTGTAACTGCAGGAGCTGGTGTCTGAAGGGCCCTAGTGCAACACAAGCAGTGAGGATTCCTGGTGCTCAGCTGGGAATTGGGTTGCCCAGTTTCTTTTTCGCTGTAAGAACTTAAAAGCTGGTGAATGGCTGCACTAAGTGTCTATGTAATTACATGAGTATTGACCCTGAGGCTTGAGAAATCTGTGCTTCATCCCTGTTGGTTTGGAGTGAAGCAAGCTGAACTTGCACCTCAGCCTGAAATTCCCCCAGCCTGAAACCAGGACACTGCAATGGCTCTTCTTGTGCACACACAATAGCCCCCCACCTTCAGGGCTGGGGCTCTGATTCCCTTCACAGGCACTGAATTCAGGTAAAAGAAGATGAAGGGGTCGGGGGGGAAAAAAAGAACATTCTTTAACTTTCTGAGTCTGGAACTTCTGTCCTGCTGGTTGCTCAGAATTTCCAGTGAGATCACTTCCCAAATGAGGCATAATATGAATAAATATGAGAGGCAGGTTCAAACTCTGAGCATGCAGAAACTGCCCACTCTTGTGCTGTCCCATCAGCATTTCAGGTTTGCCAACCAGCTCCAGGGTTTCACACGTGCAGCTTGAATGAGATGAGCTCTTGGTGTCTGTTCCTTGTCTCACCTGCTAAGCTTCATGAAATGCTGAGTTCTAACAATGCTGTTCAGTTTTTAAAGCCACCTGAATGTAGGCATCTGCCTTGGCAGAACAATTTGGTCTGAGCAGGCAAGTTTCAGAACTTCATTCTGAAAGCCCCTGCCAAATGATGTGGGTTTGTCCCCTTAGAAAGTCCAAAGGCAGACTGCAAAATACCTAAGGTCAGATGGGTTGTGCAGCACATCCCTATCTATCCTATCCTAAATCCAGGTGGAGTGCACAGAGGCAATCCCCAAACACAGCAGAGCCAGGGAGTCAGCTATGCAAAAGCTTAGAAAGAGCAACAACAAGAGGCAGAATGGAAATGCTCACAGAAAGCTGCTGGTTGCTGGGTGGCTCTTAGCTGGACCAAGGAGCAATAGCAAGGCTGTGAGGTTTTCCTGATGGATAAGCATGGTGAGCTCCACGTTAACTGTCCTTTGAACTAGTTAAGGTGGCATCCAGGTGGCATTTCCAAACCCTGCACCATCCTGGGCTGCCAAAGCTTCTTTCATAAAGCAGGGACTGCACCTCTAGGGTTTGAAGAGCCCTTGTCCAGCACACAGCTGAGGCTTTCTCTGAAGTGGTCTCACATTCTGGGCCTGAAGAACTCCTCTGCTGAACCACAGTGAATTTGTGAAGTAGGATCAATGAAATATCCACACAGAAATGTGAGACTGGACAGAGAAAATTCCATGTGTGCCTGAAAGCAGGGCTGAGTGCTTTGGCTCGGGGAGGCTAAGCCCCAAGCATGGACTTCTGCTGATTCTTGCACAGAGGCTTTGTCCTGTTCAGCTTCCTGCCTTGGAGAAAGGGCAAAACGAACACAGACCTGCTCAGATGGTCCTTGGGTGTCCATCGTGCTTCATGGCTGTCTGGAGCAAGGTTTCTAGAGGAGGCAATGGCTTCTGTCAGCTGAAGTTGCATTTCAGATAAAGGGGGGAAGTCTGGGTGGGAGACCCTGCAGAAGACCCCTCTGACCCACCAGACCCTTCAGCTCCTGCTTTGGGGGAATAATACAAGGGAATGCCCAGACTGAATTGAGCAAATGCAATCACTGGAAGGAGTGTTGGAGCACCAGGGCTAAATGAAGCTTGCCTGTGTGTTTATGTCTTGGAGAAGCAAATACTTGGAGATACCAAGAGAGGGTTGATTGCTCATCCAGTCCTGCAGCCTTCCCTGCCTCTGCTTTGTGCCACCACTTCAGGACATCTTTACTCAAGGTGATTTTGAACACTTTGTTTTCAAGAGATTTCTGCCTCTTCCCTGGGGGTGTCCAAGGCCCTGAGCAGCCAAGTCAGGCTGAGAGCTGTCCCTGCTCATGGTGGGGAGGTTGGAGTAGATGAGCCCTGAGACCCCTCTCAACCTGAGCCATTCTGTGACTCTATGAGCAGTGGAGGTTGATGTGCTTAATGCACTTGTCAGAACTGTTACAGGTCCATTGTAATAATCCTTCTGCATTGTTTCCAGCAGCACTGTAAGGTGAGGCTGTGCTGCTTTTCCTCCTGAAGTGACAGAGAAAAACAACGAGGCAGAGATCCTGCTCCAGAGGTGGGTTGGAAAATCTGCATGGAGTACAGACCCTCACCAAGTTGCTCTTCTGCTGCTGCCCCACGTTGTGATCCAGTCAGACGGAGGAGACAGAGGAGTGGGAGGGCTGCAGAGGAAGCAAATGCAGGAGGGAGCAGCACTGGCTGCAGCATGGCAAAATAAGGCTCCTTTTCACAATACACCAGGGCAAATCATTTCAGGCCATCAGCAGCGCAATAAACTATATCTCCACGCATGACACTGGCAAATAGAAATCCATTTTTCAACCAAATGAAAAATAGGAGGTCCAAGTGTCAAGATCTGAGCACTGGGACAAGCTGGAAGCCTTCCAGTGGAACATTTTTCTCTCGACTCGCGCTGGTTGACCAAAACCTAACACGTCGCATGAAAATGTCCATTCCAATGAAATTTTTGATGGAAATGTGCTTGGCCTCCTGCCAGCTTCACCCTGGTGTTTTTTTTTTTTTTTTTAAATTTTTTTTTTTTTTTTTATTTTTGCTTTTCCCAGCTCTCAGCTCCCCAGCATCTCAGGTGGAATAGTGCCAGCAAGTCAAGTTTCTTCACGTTCTTGGCCTGCCTGGCAGACTGCCACGAGGGATGGGAGTCTGGGCTCGCCGAAGTGGACAAGAAACCTTATACATGCACATACAACCCTGCACACACTCTCACAGGTCATTTAAATCCATGTCAGTTCACTCAAAGCAAAGGGTGGGGTTTGGGGCTTGGTTGGTTGGGGTTTTTTTTT
>VWYK01074300.1:10431-36349 GCA_013399775.1 Semnornis frantzii
CCTCGAGACCCAGACTGCCAGCTCGAGAGACTCTTATCTTTTTGTAAACATTCACAGCAAGCCTATGACTGAAGTAGACATCACCATTGTTTTCCTTCACAACCTCTATTAAAAATAGTCCAATTAGCTCAAACCAGCACACAGAGTGGTCAGGGATTGGCACAGGCTGCTCAGGGAGGTGGCAGAGGTGTTCCAGAAAGGTGTGGCCACAGCATCCGGGGACATGGGTTGGTGGCCATGGAGGTGTTGGGTTGCTGGTTGGACTGGCTGATCTCAGAGGGCTTCTCCAACCCAAACGATTCCATAACTCTGGGATCCCATGGAAAAGCCATCAGGCAACAGGTACCACAAGGACATCTCTTCATGGGCAAAGGCAGCAGGTTGAGGGCCAGGGTGTGCCATCCTCCCCCAAAATGAGGTTGTAAATCTCAGCCTAGGTGACTACCACACCGGGCAGCTTTTTCAACCTTGGAGGTTTGGGCAAGCTGCCAGTAATGAAGATGTATTAATGCTTAATGCAGCTTAATGTAATAGGTGTCATGTTCATAATTTACAGAAGCTCTTTCTAAAGCATTAAATTCATTTATACTCCTTAAAAGCTACTCAATCCTCAGGGCTAAGTTAGTTTGGTTGGTGGGAGGGGGCTCTTTTTTTAGGCTTGGATGATAGATAAATTGTTAACATATCCAAACTCATCCATTAGTGTGTGTGTGAAAGCCATAAATGTGCCAAAGCAGCCACACCACCAGGAGGAAAGTCACTGTGGTCATTGGGGCTGAAAGGGTCTCCTTTACAGCCCCAAAGGAGAAGGAAGGCTCTTAAAGAAACCCTGGGGGCCATGGAGTCCTGTGTGCAGTTCTGGAGCCCCCAACACAAGAAGGACATAAAACTGTTTGAGCTGGTCCAGAGGAGGAGGCACAAAGATGCTCAGAGGGCTGCAGCAGCTCTGCTGTGAGGACAGGCTGAGAGAGTTGGGGCTCTGCAGCCTGGAGAAGAGAAGGCTTCCAGGAGACCTTAGAGTAGCCTTCCAGTGTCTGAAGGGGGCTACAGGAAGGCTGNTTCCCTGGAGGTGTTCAAGGCCAGGTTGGATGAGGCCTTGAGTGACCTGTGCTAGTGGGAGGTGTCCCTGCCTATGGCAGGGGGTTGGAACTGGATGAGCTTTGAGGCCCCTTCCAACCTAAACCATTCTAAGATTCCATGATGAGCAGGTTTGTCTACTGTTAAAGAACAACCCAAACACATCCTCTGTTTCATTAAGGGTTAGGTGTTCTGCCACCAGCTCCACCACCACTTCAGTTGCCTTGCCCTCCTCTAGGATGCTGAGTCAGAGCTAGACCTAAACCCAAACCATTCTATGACTGCACATTAGTGTGGGAGGAATCACAGAATCGCCTGGCTCAGAAGGACCTCCAAAGCTCATCCAGTCCAACACTCTTGCACTCAGCAAGGGACATCCTCCCCCAGAGCAGATTGCCCACAACCCTGTCCAGCCTCACATTGAAGATCTCCAGAGATGGGGCTCCAACCACCTCCTTGGGCAACCTGTTGCAGTGTTCCAGCACCCTCCTGGTGCAGAACCCGTTCCTCACATCCAATCTCAATCCGAATGCCCATCCCTGGAAGTGTTTGAAAGAGGCAGAATTGTGGTGCTGAGGGCTATGGCTTAGCCCCAGCCTTGGCAAAGGTAGAAAATTGTTGGACTGGGTGAGCTTCAAAGCCTTTCTCAGCCAAACCAATGCTGTGACTTCCTCTAGAGAGAGCCCTGTCCAGCCTCATCTTGAATATCCTAGGGATGGGGCCACAACCACCTCCCTGGGCAACCCGCTGCAGTGTTCCAGCAGCCTCCTGATGGTGCAAAACTTGTTCCACCAAGCATCTGCATCTCAGAGCAACCCTGGAAGGTTTGCAGTCACCTAGAAGGGCCACATGAGATTGCAGTTTGTGCCTTGGTAAGCTCTGGGATACCCTGACCTGGCAGCAGAGCTCTTGCTGATGCAAGGACAAGTCTGTGTTGCCTCCAGGCTACAGTCACAAGACTTCTGCTTTGGCACAGGTGAGATATTTCCCACATCAGAGCCTGCCCTTCTCACAGGTATGGGCACTGCCTGCAGCAGGCACACAGCACCCAAGAGCAAGGGGAAGCACAGCTCAAGAAAGCCTTCTGGTCCTCCGCGCCTGCAAGGCAGGGCAGAGCCTGCCAGTGGAGATGTCCCTGCTCTGCCAACAACCATCCAGCCTCAGCGGCTATCGAAACAGCCCAGACATTGCCTCGATGACAGCTGGAGCTTAGGCCCATTTTCACCCAGTGACAAACGCCTCTGGGACACCCAGGGCTTGACATTCGCGATGACTGCGGAGCTGGCAGGGCAGGCAGAGTCGCGGTGCTGTAGCTGCAGTCCCCCTAGCGTCAGATGCTCAGCAGCTTCCCACTCGCTCCTCAGTCCCTGAGCTGCGGCCGCTGCTGCTGCGGGACCTGACACCGCACACCCACAGCTCTGCACAGCTTCGCCTTTTGCCGCTCGCTCCCCAAAGGCTTTCAAAGCCCAGCTCCCACCCTTCTCACCGGATCGGCTTGCTCAAGGCTTCATCCGAGCTGGCCTCCAGGCAGGGGGCATCCACCACCTTCCTGAGCAACCCGTGCCAGTCTTTCACCACCCTCATGGTGAAGAACTTCTTCCTAACATCAAATCTAAATCTCCCCTCTTCTAGCTTGGTCCCATTCCTCCCCAGTCCTATCACTATCTGACACCCTACCAAGTCCCTCCCCAGCTTTCTTGTAGCCCCCTCCAGTTACTGGAAGGCCACAAGAAGGTCTCCTCAGAGCCTTTTCTTCTCCAGCCTGAACAACCCCAACTCTCTCAGCCTGTCCTCATAGCAGAGCAGCTCCAGCCCTCTGCCCATCCTCGTGGCCCTTCTCTGGGCACCTTCCAGCAGCTCCAGACCCTTCCTGTACCCGGGGCTACAGAAACGGACACACTGCTCCAGGTGAGGTCTCACCAGAGTGGAGCAGAGAGGGAGAATCACCTCTCTGGACCTGCTGCCCACCTTGCTTAAGATGATCTGATCTTAAGACCTTCACCAGCCAGGCCATTCTGTGGGGGTTTAATTCCTGTTTCCCACCAGAGCTGCCCGCAGCAGCCCCAGGACGCCGCAGCCAGCGAATCCCCGTGCCCGCGGGCATGCGAGGGGCACAGGCTGAGGCCGAGCCCACACGGGCAGCTCCCTCAGCTCCCCGGTGTGTCTAACAAGCTGTAATTAAGTCATGTCATGTCGCCAGACTGGGCTGAGAGAAAAATGCCTCCAGTAATTGCATTTAGTTCATCTTGTAGCACGGTCCCCATCAGAACCGCTAATTCAATTGTCCCGCCGCTCTGCCAGCTCGCTGCCATTAAGCACACATTTAATTACCTCCACTAAAGGATTAATATGCAGCAGAGAGAGAGAGGGAGAGGAGAGGAGCCAAGGCAACACAGCTGCCCCTCCGCTCAGCCAGCAGATAAAGCAGGCAGCCCATCGGGCAGCCCGCGCCTGTTACGGATACATCATTATTAGCGCCGGCGCTGCTGCGCTGCGCTCCTCAGGCAGCGCTCAGCAGGCGCAGCCCCTCCTTGGCATCAGAAAGAGCCATAACCTGCCCGTGACAGCTCTGCCATTGTTGTGTCCCAGCCGCGGGGCACTGCTGGCTCCCCCCTTCCCACTCTGCTTTTTCCTCTCCGCCTCCCCAAGCTTGTAAGGTTGCTCTTATCTCGTCTCCAGGCGAGGGCTTACAGCAGCTACATTACAACATCCTGAGATAAGGAGCTCTGCTTGACATTATTCCTGTCGGTGCTGCAAACAACTGACAAGCAGAACGGGAAAAAAAAAAGAAAGAAAAGAANACAGCTCATCAATTCTGCAGGATGTACACAATCATTATTGTAGGGGAAACAAAGCCCAGTGTCAATTGTGCAGTGTTATAAAGCAGTCCCTCAAATTAAAGCCGTGTACCTAACTGCATCTGATGGCAGAAGCTATTTAGCAGCGCTGCTTTACGGAGGGGGCAATGAAAAGCAATAACTGCTTTATTTAATGTATCTGCTCCATCCAGCTGCCTTGGGGAGGCCTTAATAGAAGCTGTCCATCACTGTCAGTGCCTTGGAAATAACTGCAGCAGACTGCAATAAACATGAAGGAAAAGATAACTGAAGCTACTGATCAGCCTCTTGTTACCTTCCTGCACCCAGAGAGCTGTCACATGCGGGGGTAGCTGCTCAGAAGAGCTGAGGGCTGGAGAGCAGCCACTCAGGGACAGGCTCTGCCCAAACAACTTACAGAATCACAGAACTGTCAGGGCTGGAAGGGACCTCAAGGATCATCCACTTCCAACCTCCCTGCCAGGGGCAGGGACACCTCACACTAGATCAGGTTGCCCAGAGCCACATCCAGCCTGGACTTCAACACCTCCAGAGATGAGGCTTCCACTCCCTCCCTGGGCACCCTGTGCCAGTGTCTCACCACCCTCATGGTGAAGAACTTCTTCTTAACATCCAATCTGAATCTAATTACTTCTAGTTTTGCAGACCCTCTGCCTCCAAATGCACGCCCTGTCCCTCCAAAAGCAGAGCAGCCTGACCAAAAGGAAAGCCTTCAGCAGGACGAAGGCGTTCAGGCTTCTCCTCAGCACTTCCAGTGCACAACTGCAACAGGAGGCAAGACCAAGGTTTAGGAGAGGCCAAGAGAATTGCTCAGGTCAGGAGTGCAATGAAGACAATGATTGACTTCCAGCTGATCTGCTCACCCCCTGCCCCTTGGGTTCCAAAGCTTCTTTAAACAAGTTTTGATTATCAAGTTTTCTGGGCAGTGTTTGAAAGCTCCCTGTTGGCTGCTTTCACAGGGGCAGAATTTGTGAGCATTTTAAGCTCCAGTCTCAAGCTGATTGTTATTTGCTTTGTTGCAAGGAAGCCAGGGAGAGCTCAACAGGACCCTGCAACGATTCCGGGAGAGCCAAAAATGTTCTCCCCACTTTTTGCAGCTCACCAATGTCACTCAAAGTCTATCAGAACCTCCCTCAGGGAACTGAAATGTTGGTGCCTTGCTTCTCATCTGCTGGCCTCCAAGGAACAGCAGGGAGCAATTTGGTATTACCAGGGAGCCTGTGGTCAACATCTCTCTGAGAGAAGAGCACCCAATGGGGTCCAACAGCATGGCCTTGGCCCCACTGTAAGAGGGGCACAGATCTGTTGGAACAAGTCCAGAGGAGGCCACGAAGATGATCTAAGGACTGAAGCAGCTCTGCTGTGAGGACAGGCTAGGGAAGGTGGAGCTGTTCAGCCTGGAGAAGAGAAAGCTCCAGGGGGACCTTGGAGCTGCCTGCCAGTACCTGAAGTGATCCTACAGGAAGGCTGCAGAGAGACTTTTTCCAAGAGTGTCCACCAACAGGACCAGGGGAAATGGATTTAAATTGGAGAATAGGTTTAATTGGATCTGAGAAAGAAATTCTTCTGTGAGGGTGGCAAGACTCAGGAATGGATTTGTCCAGAGAGGCTGTGGATGCCCCTGCCTGGAGGTGTTCAAGGCCAGGTTGGATGGAACCTTGAGAAACCTGAGCTAGTTGAGAGGTGTCTCTGTCCATGGCGGGGGGATGGATTAGATGATCTCTCAGGTCTCTTCCAGCTTAAGTCATTGGAGGCTGGATGAGGCACTGAGTGCCATGGTTTAGTTAATTAGAAAGGTTAGGTGATAGGTTGGATTCAATGATCTTAGGGGTCTTTTCTAACCTGGTTAATTCTGTGTGATTCCATGATTCTATGACGCCATGGCCTGGTTCTGTGGTCTTTGCTCTATCTCACCACCTGAAAAGGGTGTGATGAGCTGCAGCTCTTCCCCCTCGTCCTGCACTCTGCTTATCTTTATCATCAGGCTGCATAGAATCACAGAACCACAGAATGTCAGGGGCTGGAAGGGACCTTGAAAGCTCATCCAGTCCACACACACACCCACCTGCCAGAGCAGGGTCACCTAGAGCAGATCACACAGGAACATTTCCAGGTGGGTCTTGAATATTTCCAGAGAGGGAGACTTCACAGCCCCCCTGGGCAGCCTATTCTAAGATTCTGTCACCTTCGCAGGGAAAAAAATTCCTCCTCATGTTTAAATGAAATTTCCTATGCCTCAGCTTCCACCCAGTGCCCCTTGTCCTGTTGTTGGGCATCACCCAGCAGAGCCTGGCTCCAGCCTCCTGGCACTCACCCTGCACCTATTGATAAACATTGATGAGGTCACCTCACAGCCCTGATCCAGAGCTAACAACCCCAAACACTGCCAAGCTACAAAGCCAGGGCTTGCAAACCCTGCCCACGCACTGGGGAGAGGAGCTGTGCCCACACACTGTGCTAACACCACACACACCTCCCCTCCAAAAATAAAATCACTTCCAGGCACTTAAGTGCTGGACAGTGGGGACCCAGTTTTGGCTCTGTGCCGGGAGGTTATCACTGTTATCACTCAGGGGAAATGGAAGTTTCTCAGGTGAAGGAGGAAACCCTAACCTGCTGCAAATTAACAACGTGCAAAACTCTGCAGGAAAGCCACTTGGAGCCTCATTTTGACCTCCCACCCAGGGGCCAGAGAGCTGCTGGCCAGCTGCAGGTGGCAGCTGTGCCTAACAGAGGCACTGCCCAGACAGGTGGCTGCATGACTGCAAGAGCCACCACGGGTTGGCCAGAAGAGTTTAAGACCCTTAGGCTGTTAGAAAATAATCATAATAATAAATAAGCACAGGCACCAGCCAGTGCCCAATCTTCTGCTCCTGGGCTGCCACTGTGCTCCACCTCCAGTCCTCCTGCTGGGGAAATTAAGAGGGCAGGAGGCACTCAATTTAATACAGCAGCAGACACATCTCCAAAGCACCATAGCTCCTTAGCCTGGGAGGACAACGTCTTTCTTGAGGCTGTACAAAGTAGTTAACAAAGAGGGGGAGGGGGAAAGCCCCTGGAGAGATACAAACTGCTGCAGGTGGGTGTGAGGCCAGGTGTGAGCAGCAGTTCCTGTCGCTAAATGAAGGAATAGGAGAAGGGAAAGCCTGAAAATGGAGCAGGTCACAGGCAGAGAGGCTGCAGCAGCTTTGGCTTTGTGCAGCACTGATAGACCTGCTTTTCCCCTTCCAGCATCTCAGGGTGTCAGGGCTTGGAAGAGACCCAAAGAGATCATTGAGTCCACACACACACCGCCCCCCGCCAGAGCAGGACCAGACAATCCAGCTCAGGTCACACAGGAACACATCCAGACAGGGCTGGAAAGTCTCCAGAGAAGGAGACTCCACAACCTCTCTGAGGATCCTGAGGCAGTGCTCTATGACCCTTACAGTCAAGAAGTTCCCCCTTGTGTTGAGCTGGAACCTCCTGTGCTGCAGCTTCCATCCATTGCTTCTTGTCCTATCCCAGGCAGCAAGTGAGCAGAGCCTGTCCCCCCCCACCCCCAGCCCTTAGATACTTATAAACATTGATTAAATCCCCTCTCAGTCTTCTCTTCGCTATCCTAAGCAGCCCCAGGTCCCTCAGCCTGTCCTCATCAGGCAGTGCTGCAGTCCCCTAATCCTCCTCACAGCCCTCAACTGGAGTCTCTCCAGCAGATCCCTGTCCCTCTGAAACTGGGAAGCCCAAAAACTGAACACTGAACACAGTACTCAAGATGAGGTCTCACCAGGACAGAGTAGAGGCAGAGGAGAACCTCCCTCAATCTGCTGGACACACTCCTCCTAATGGGATCCCCCCCAGGATCCCATTGGCCCTTTTGTCCACAAGGGCACATTGCTGTCCAATGTTATTCACCAGCACTCTCAGGCCCCTCTGCACAGGGCTGCCCTCCTGCCTAACTGTACTGATGCAGTTTGTTATTCCTCCCCAGGTGCAGGACTCCTTTCATTGCTGTTTGGCTTTTGTTCATTTTCAAACCAAGAAAGCCACCACCCACCATCAGAGTAACCCCTGAAGAAGCCTTACCATGAGACCAAGCCAGCTACCAGCTCATCCCTTCCCTTTAGCTGCCTGCAGCTTCCATCCCAACCTGGCAATTGCTGGAATGCCAAATGAAGGTGTTTGCTTTCCATCCTCACAGAATCACAGAGTCACAGAATGGTAGCAGTTGGGAGGAATCTCAAAGGATCATCGAGGCTGAGGGAGCTGGGAGTGTTCAGCCTGGAGAAGAGAATGCACCAGGCAGACCTCAGAGCAGCCTGCCAGTGCCTGAAGGGGCTACAAGAAGGCTGCAGAGGGACTGTTCCCAAAGGCCTGCAGGGATAGGACATGGGGCAATGGTTTGAAGTGAGGGCAGAGCAGATTGAGATTGGATGTGAGGAACAAGTTCTGCACCAGGAGGGTGCTGGAACATTTCCACAGGTTGCCCAGGGATGTGGTTGAGGCTCCATCTCTGGAGATCTTCAAGGTGAGGTTGGGCAGGGCTGTGGGCAACCTGCTCTAGTGGAGGATGTCCCTGCTGAGTGCAGGGGGTTGCACTGGAAGAGCTTTGGAGGTCCCTTCCAAGCCAAGTGATTCAATGATTCCTCCCACACTGGAACAGCAGCCCTGCAGTTCCATTCCCATTGCACTTCTCCTGCCAGGATTTTCCCATTCCTGCCACAACTCTGTGCAGGAGCCTCTCCACTCAGCCTTACCTGGCCACATGTTAAAGCACAGCCACAAATCACCAAGATTAGACAAGATGTGAATGCAGCAGGACCTCTGGAGTTGTGAGGAGAAGTAGTCCCAAGGGCTGAAACTAAGAATAACATGGAAGAGCTTGGCTGGGCTTACTGTTTTTAATGGACAGAATGGCAGTGACCACTTAGTGCCTGCAGCTGATGGCAGGAAGAATTAATGCCCAGCAGGTGACACCACAAGCTGGGCACAGGTGAGTGCCATCAGCTGCTGCCAAGCCAGCGGCAAGCTGGCCAGAGGGCAGCATGGATGCAGATGTGCATTTAGGCAGGGGTGAAGCTGCAGGACAGCGACACCACAGCCAGCCTCTCTTCACTAGCAACAGCCAAAGCTGCTTGCTCAGCACTTTTTGTAGCAGGCAAACGAGCTCTAGGACAGGGCTTTCAAAACAGGTTATTCATTAGCACTCTGCACTGACTTTACTGCAAGCTGCTAAGCTGACTGGAAATATTTTTGATATGCTTTATTGGAGAACTACACAGGCTGCCCCGGGGGGGTTGTAGAGGCTCCCTATCTGGACACACTCAAAACCTGCCTGGATGTGTGTCTGTGTGATCTGGTCTAGGTGATCCTGGTCTGCCAAGGGGGTTGGACTGGATGATCCTTCAAGGTCCCTTCCAGCCCCTGAAATTCTGTGATTCTGTGACATCAGAAAGCTTAGCTTGCAGCAGAGGAGCCTGAGGGCTGCCCTCATTGCTGCTGATAAAGATGTGCAGGGATGGAGCCAGGCTCTGCTCAAGGATGGCCAAGGACAGGACAAGGGGCAATGGGTGCCAGCTGGAGCAGAGGAGGTGCAAGAAGAACAGAAGGGAAAGCTTTGTCACTGTGAGGGTGCTGAAGGCCTGCAGCAGGCTGCCAGAGGGGCTGTGGAGTCTCCTTCTCTGGAGACATTCGAAACCCACCTGGATGTGTTCCTGCCCTGGGTGACCCTGCTCTGGCAGGGGGGCTGGACTTGGTGGTCTCCCAAGGTCCCCTCCATCCCCTAACACTCTGTGATTCTGTGCCTTGATCTTCAATAGCCAAGTGTTTGGTGTTGGTCTCATGAAGCAGTGTCAGTGCTTTCTGTCTGGCAGCTGGGGATGGTGTGTGTAGGGCTCCAGGAGAGCTGGGAAGACAGGTTTGACAAGGGCTGGGAGTGACAGGATGAGGGACAATGGCTTTGAGCTGGGAGAAGGGAGATGGAGAGTGGAGATGAAGAAGAAATTCTTGAGAATGAGGGGGGGGAGACTTTGGCATAGGTTGCCCAGGGAGGTTGTGGATGCCTCCTCCCTGGAGGGGTGGAAGGCCAGGTTGGATGAAGCCTTGAGCAAGCTGTGCTGGTGGGAGGTGTCCCTGCCCATGGCAGGGGAGGTTGGCATTGGATCTTTCAGGCCCCTTCCAACCCAACCCATGCCATGATTAACCTCTGCATGCACCACCTGTACCTTCAAACCATACCTCACAGAACATGGCAGCTGTTTGCACCAGAGGTGAAGTCACCAGGCTGGTATAAATGAGCAAAGTGTCAGAGAAGTTGGCTGCCCACAGCCTTTGCTGAGCCTTTACTTGTTAGATCACCTTGGAAAGCCACTTCAGGCATCCAGGGAAGCTGAGGTAGTGCTGTAGCTGCAATCTCAACTACCTTGTTCCAGCCAGCAGCACCTCTGAGGCCCACAGCTGGTGTCAGAGATTTAGTGCTTTTGCACATTAGTGATGTCAGCAGAAAATGGCCATCTCCTCTGAGTCATTTATCTCTCCCCTGCATAATTTTCTTACCTCTTTCCTTTTTTTTTTTTTTTCTTTTTTTTCCCCTTTTGGCATGGTCCTGTAGATGGGAAGGCAAGAGGCTGTTAGTCCTCCAAAAAACCCCCACGGAGCATCCTTCCCATCAATCAATTAAAAAACACTTACCTTACACTCAACATGATTTATTTCTTGTTAATACAATTGTCTCACTATATCCTTCTATTATTATACCCTTAATTCCATTAGCTGCTCCCTTAATGCTCTCCTTAAAGCTGACCCTAGCCTGGAGAGAAGGGAAAGAAAAGTTCTCCTTGATGGTGCCTGCGCCAATAAAATCCTGAAGCTCTTCTCTTAAAATCCTGTAGGTCACAGGAAAGACAGGGCCAGAAGACATCCTCCCTGCTCCACAGGAGAATATTTCTTTTTCATTCAGTTTCCACTAAATGGTTGCCTGGCTCCAGGCTGTTTGCATCTTCATATATCATCACCTGCCCCACGCTTCCCACAGGGCAGTTCTGGCACAAGGGGAACCCTTTCCCCCAGCCCTCCTCCTCCTCAATTCAGCTCTGGATAAAGGTGAGGCTAAGGGAGCACCTCAGCACAGCTGCCATGCTCTTGCCAACAGCAGAGCCAGTCTCAAAGGTCCATATTTAGAAACATTGGGATGTTCCTCCCTGGATGTTTGACTTTAGACAGGAACCTTTCCTGCTCTAATTCAAACACCCTCTCACTCTCGGTCTCAAACAACCTTCTGCCACCTGCAAGCCTCTTTGTAGGTATAGAAATAAAAGATGATGGCAATCCTATGGCTCTGCTGGCCTCTCTCAGAGCATCACAGAGTTGTTTGGCTTGGAGGAGACCTCCAAGGTCATCCAGTCCAACCAGCAACCCAGCACCACCGTGGCCATTAAACCACATCCCCAAGTGCCATGGCCACACATTTCTGGAACACCTCCAGGGATGGGGACTCCACCACCTCCCTGGGTAACCTGTTCCAATACCTGACCACTCTTGCAGCAAAGAAATTGTTCCTACCAGTCAAAAGACTTCCCTTTTTTCCCCTAATATCCACAAACTAACCCTGCACCAGCCAGACCTGAATATCCACCAGGGAAGTGAAGAGCTGCACCACTAAGGAGAGAGCTTCTCATGAAACATAGCCTACAGGGATGCTTTGTGCCAGGTAGGCAAATCAAATGTTGCCTTCTGTCCAGTCTCACTACTGCTCAGGAGTACACAGAGCTTTGCCTTGTCCTAAATGTTCAGAACACTCCATAGAATCATATTGATTGGAAAGACCTTGAGGATCACCCAGTCCAACCATGCTCTAACTCTGCCAATGCTGGGGCTAAGCCATGGCAGTCAGCACCACAGCTCTGCCTCTTTCAAACACCTCCAGGGATGGGCACTCAACCACCTCCCTGAGCAGCCTGTGCCAGGTTCCGAGAACTCTTTCAGGGAAAAAGTTTCTTCTAATGTCCAACCTAACCTTCCCATGGGGCAGCTTGAGGCCATTTCCTCTCCTCCTGCCTCTTATTCCTAGGAAGAAGAGCCCAAGCCCCACCTCACTGCAGCCTCCTCTCAGGGAGGAGAGCAATGAGCTCTGCCCTCAGCCTCCTCTTTTCCACACCAAACACCCTCAGCTGCTCCTTCTCAGCCCTCTTCTCCAGACCCTTCCCCAGCTCTGTTCCTCCATCACAATATCCATGCACTGAGCACCTAAACTGCTCCTGTGCTTTGCTACCTTGGACAGAAGCAGCTCTGCAGTGCCCCTTTGCTTGCCAGCAGCGTTGGTGGCACCTAATACTTCACAGAATCACAGAATGTCAGGGGCTGAAAGGGACCTCAAGAGCTCATCCAGTCCAACCCCCCTGCCAGAGCAGGATCACCTAGACCAGATACCACAGGAACACATCCTGATGGTTTTGAATATCTCCAGAGAGGAAGACTTCACACCCCCTCCTGGGCAGCCTGTTCCTTTACTTACAGGTAAAGTTCCTTGGTTAAAGGTTTGGTTCACCTTTGCATGCCCAGAGGCCGTGATGCCCCCCAGCCTGAAGTCCAAGCTCTCTGCTGGTTTGAGAGCCAGCTGAGGTGAGGAGCAGCACATTGCTGCCATCTGCTCCTTTCAGCTAAAGAAGACAGAGCAACGTTTAAACCACCCAGCTCGCTACCACCACTGGGATATTTGTTGGAGCAGGCAGACCCCTGAAGTTTGAAGGCTGCTGCTGCCTCCCTGCTCTCAAGGCCAGCTTGTCTTGTGGCCATCAGCACAGCCCAGAGTGTTCAGGCTAATAAACATGGGAACTGGAGTGATCTTTGTGCAGCCTGCCCACGGTGCCGTGTTTAGACTGAGCTGTTCTAACAGTAGGGGGAAAGCTTCAGATGTGTGCTGAAGAGGAAAGGCTCCAGGGAAGAGAAAGGCACTTTCTTTGCACACAACATGAGACTTTCCTGTCCTATCAGAGAGCCATCAAAGGGCGTTTCTTCTGCCCCAGCAGTCATAACACAGACCACAGAGCTGCCCATGCAATCCCATGCTTCATTTAGACCTTTGATGCTGAGCTGACTTCATACCCCAAATGTCTTGGCAGGGCTGCAGCACCTGCTGGCAAAGGGAAACACTGATGAAAGGCCTGAGGGTCTGTTAAAGAGGGTTTGTTCACCTCCCTGGAACCACCGAGCAGGACTCCCTCAGCAGCTGCTTCTGCTCAAACCCTCCTTAAAGCCCTGCTGCCCTCCTGCCTTTGTCCCTCCTTAAAGCCCTGCTGCCCTCCTGCCTTTGTCCCTCCTTAAAGCCCTGCTGCCCTCCTGCCTTTGCCTCTCCTTAAATCCCTGCTGCCCTCCTGCCTTTGTCCCTCCTTAAAGCCCTGCTGCCCTCCTGCCTCTGCCTCTCCTTAAAGCCCTGCTGCCCTCCTGCCTTTGCCTCTCCCTCTCCTTAAAACCCTGCTACTTGTCTCCTGCTTTTGCCTCTCAGCCATCATCACTCTCAACCATTTCTGCACAAGCAGGCACTTCCCTCCTGGATAATTCTCCCTGTTTCTCCTGCCCACCTCACCCAGTAAGGCTACAGCTCCACACTCTTGGCACAGAGCTGTTGGAGCAAGTCTAGAGAGGCCACAAAGATTACCAAGGGCTGGAGCAGCTCTGCTGTGAGGACAGGCTGAGGGAGCTGAGGGTGTTCAGCTTGGAGAAGAGAAGGCTCCAGGGGGACCTTAAAGCAGCCTTCCAGTATCTGAATGGATCCTCCAGGAAGGCTGCAGAGGGACTGTTCCTGAGGGTGTCTAGAGACAGGACAAGGGGGAATGGTTTGAAGCTGAGGCAGAGCAGGGTTAGATTGAGCTGAGCAAGAAGTTCTTCATTAGGAGGGTGGTGAGACTCTGGCACAGGTTGCCCAGGGAGGCTGTGGCTGCCTCCTGCCTGGGGGTGTTCAAGACCAGGTTGTCTGAGCCCCTGAGCAGCTGAGTCTAGTTGAGAGATGTGTCCCTGCCCATGGCAGGGAGGCTGGAGGAGATGATCTCTGATGTCCTTTCCAAGCTGAACCCTTCTGTGATTCTCTGATGTCACAAAATGCTTGAAGCCTTCTCCCACCATCCAGTTAGTGAACTTGCTGTGGGCACTGCATATTTCCAGCAGGCTTCCCTCTAACTCAGAAATAATGGTGTTGCATTGACCACCAGAGAGCCCTTCCTCACGGTGAGTAACACCACAGAATATATCTTCCACAGCTTTCTGCTTTATTCAACAGTTTTTGGCTGTGCCTGACCTTATGCTATTAATGTTCAGCAGAATTAATTAAAGCCACAGGAGCCACAGGCTTTTCTTTTTTTTTTCCCCTGCTTCTTCTTCCTGCAACACATTTTGCTTAGACACAATAACATACTGCTCCCTGATTCATTTCTCATGGCTTAAATTATCACCTTTTCCCCATGCTTGTCATTGTCCCATATTCTTTTTTATGAGCCACTGTTTTGTTGTGGGGGTTTTTTTTCCCCCTCAAGTATAAATCTGAACCTGCTGCACTCCCCTGAGCAGATGTTGGGCTGAGAGAGCCAAGTCAAGGGGCTCCCAGCTGCCTGCAGATGAAAGTTTGGCAGCAAGACCAAAACAAAAGATGACTTTATGGGAAGATCACTCTGCACACACTAAAGTGTAGGGGGTGGAGTGGAAGGAGGTTGGTTCAGTCTGGAGAAGAGAAGACTGAAGGGAGACCTCATTGCTCTCTACAGCTCCCTGAGAGGAGGTTGGAGTGAGGAGGAGGCAACCTCTGCTGCTTGGTGGCAAGCAACGGGGGCAGAGGAAATGGTTCCAAGCTGCACCAGGGGAGGCTCAGGATGGATGCTAGGAAATATTTCTGCACTGGAAGAGTCCTCAAACATTGGAACAGGCTACCTTCTCAGCCTTTTCCTCTCCAGACTAAGCTGGGGAAGGGTCTGGAGAACATGGCTGGGGAGGAGCAGCTGAGTGGTTGTTCAGTGTGGAAGAGATTGAGGGGAAACCTTATTGCTCTCTACCACTCCCTAAGAAGAGAAGCACCAGAAGAATGGGGATGCTGTCTACACTGAATGGAGTAGTTCAGCTTCTTTTCTTCAGGAAAAAAATCAAGATTGGCAGCTTAGAATCAAGAAAGCAAGCTTAGAAGACATTTGTGTCCCTTACACTAAGGAAGTTCTTCCTCATGTTGAAGTGGAACTTCTTGTGTTGCAGTTTCCATCCCTTGCTCCTTGTCCCATGCCAGGGTACAAGTCAGCAGAGGCTGTCCCTGTCCCTTCCTTCCTGACTCCCAGCCCTCAGCTATTGACAAACATTGCTCAGATCCCCTCTCAGCCTTCTCTCCACACTAAGCAGCCACAGGGCTCTCGGTCTCTCCTCATCAGGCAGTGCTGCAGTCCCTTCAGCATCCTTGCAGCCCTCCCTTGGGCTCTCTCCAGCAGATCTTGAACTGGGGAGCCCAGAACTGGATGCAGTATTCCAGGTGGGGCCTCAGCAGGGCAGAGAAGCTCCCTGGATCTGCAGGCCTCACTCTTCTGAATGCACCCCAGGATCCCTTCTTGGCCACCAGGGCACATTGCTGTCCCTGCAGAGCTTGGTGCCCACCAGCACTCCCAGCTGCTTCTCCACAGGGCTGCTCTCCAGAAGATCACCTCGCAGTTGGCTCTCCCTCCCCGGGTGCAGTGGTTCCCCAGTTCTTGCCTATATTCCTTGGAGCACAGCTGATAAGCTGGAAATGAAGGTGCAGGGAGAGGAGGAGAGCATGGTGGTTGGGTTTTACAAGCAAGAAGGGCTGGAGGCAGAAGTGAAGCAGTTAAAGCAGCAGGCAGGTGTTTACTGAGCCATTCGAAGTTGATAGCCCCCACGGCCAGGGGCTTTTTTTTTTTTTTTTTTTTCCCTTTCTTTCTCTCTCTCTCTCTTTTCCTAAAGCACAGCGAATTGATGGAATGACCCCGGACTTGATCTTGGGGGCAATGTGTCTGATGGCTGCGGCTGGATTGATAAATTGATTCAAAACTATTACCATGGTGAGAAAGCAATAAGGTCATAAAAATTGCATCAGCTGGCTAAGTAAATCCCTGGCATTTCCTGACAAGTAATGCAGAAGGATGGCGGGAGGGCCTGGGCATGAGGCTGAATGAGTGAGCGAGCAATGACTTTGAAGAGCTCATCAGCGCCGATCCATCGTCCCTGCCAGCGCTCCATGCCGCTGCATAGTGCCACTTCATTACGGGCAAATAACCGCGGGCTGCCAGCGCACTCCTGGCCCTCCCTGCCGGCCCCTGGAGGACCCTTAGCTGCTTAATACCTCATCATGGGCTTCATTGAACACTTTAATCTGCACTCGTGTGATCAATAGAATCCTGGTGTAAATTAAAAGGACAATTCCGTGTAATCAAGCCTGTTAATGCTCGTTTTGAAAACCATTATTTGTGGAAAGGCGTTGCAAAGAGGGAAATGACCGAGACCGGCCGGTTGCTGCGCTCCCAGTCAGGTCCACGGGAGGCTTTTGTGTCTCTCTGGATGCTGGGGAAGGGGGTGAGGGCATGTGGCGGCACCACCGAGGGCACTGCCAGGGGGCAGCAGGAAGAAGGCAGAAGGGCGGCGAGCGGCGGCGGCAGCCCAGCGTCGATCTGCGGCTGCCTGCTCGCCTTCGGCGCGGGCAAAGAAAATGACATTTCCCCCAGCCTTCTATTGCTGTGGCAAATTCAATTACCGAGGGGACTTGTTCCAGGCAGTGGAACTTCCAAGAGGCAGAAATTGAAAAGCTGGCAGCTAATGAAACGGCAAACCAGGGGGGAACTCCGGGCAGTGGCTGCCAGTCGGATCAGGCAGAGCGAGGGAAGCAGCAGCAGCTTCCTCCCAGCTCCCAGAGGCAGCCCCCTGCCCCCGGCAGACACACGTATCACCCCTGCCAAAACCAAAATCCACGGCCCAGGACACCACAGACATTCTTTTGCTGAAATTTAAAGTCACCAGTGTCACACACCGAAGGCTGGATGAGCCAGAGCCAGCCTGGCCGGCAGTTCCTACTCTTCCCAGGTACCTCCAGCTGCTTTGCAGCAGGTGAATGAGGACCAAAGCTGCTCAAAGCAAGCAGCTGCAGGCTTCTCTGAGTGCTCCCAAGCTGCACGTCCCCGTCCAGAGCACTGCAGCCTCCTGGGTTTGCCACAGGCTCATAGAACGAATTTGGCATCCGGCCCAACCAGCAACCCAACACCACGGCCACTAAACCACAGCCCTAGGTCCCATGATCACACATTTCTTGAACACCTCCAGGGATGGGAACTCCATCACCTGGGCAGCCTGTGCCAATGCCTGAGAACCCTTTCAGGGAAAAAATTCTTCCTAATATCCAACCTGAACCTCCCTTGGTGCATCCTGAGGCCATTTCCTCTCATCCTATCACTTATTAATTGGTTGAATAGACCAACCCCACCTCACTGCAGCCTCTTCTCAGGGAGCTGCAGAGAGCAATGAGCTCTGCCCTCAGC
Source organism: Semnornis frantzii (assembly GCA_013399775.1). Taxonomy (NCBI): domain Eukaryota; kingdom Metazoa; phylum Chordata; class Aves; order Piciformes; family Ramphastidae; genus Semnornis; species Semnornis frantzii. The sequence continues at coordinate 27,836 of VWYK01074300.1, forward strand.
CTCCTCTTCTCCACACTAACCACCCCCAGCTCCCTCACCTGCTCCTGCCCAGCTCTGTTCTCTAGACCCTTTCCCACTTTTCTTGCCCTCCTCTGGACCTGCTCCAGCCCCTCAATGTTATTCTTGCAGTGAGGGCCCAAATACTGAACCCAGAATTCAAGGTGTCTCCCTGGTGCTGAGAGCAGGGGCCTGATGCTTCAGAAGCTGATGGCTTTGAACCTTTGGGAGAGATGGGGAAACCCCAGAATTCCTTTTTAGCAGTTCAAAGCACACTACATGAGCTCAGCTGGCCAGCACTGCCTGAAGGAGAGATGTCACTTGTCTAAGGGCTGCTGAACACATCTGCCTGCCACTGTGCCTTCTCTGTATCTAAAGTGTGGGGCCTGCAGGGAGCAGGTCACCATCTGAGCATGAAGCTCCATTTCAGGACATGGTCTGCCTCTATAGTGCTTTAAATGCTTCTTGCTTGTGCCCTGTGTGCACAGAAGAATCACACTCACTGCTAAGATTTTCACCTTTCTGTAAAGTCATAAAGTCCCAGAATAGGTTGGGTTGGAAGGGACCTTCAAGATTATCCAGTTTCAACCCTCCAGCCATGGGTAGGAACATCTCCCACTAGCTCAGCTTGCTTGGGCCCCCATCCAGACTGACTTTCCACAATTCCAGGTTTGGAGTACTCACAGTTGCTCTGGACAACCTGTTCCAGTGCCTCACCACCCTCATGGGCAAGATTGATTCCTCAGGTCTCATCTCAATCTAGTTTCTGCCAGTCTGAAGCCATCAACCCTCATCCTGTCACTCCATGCCTTTGTCAAAAGTCTCTCCCCAGCTCTCCTGTAGTCTCCTCCCCATCCTGGAAGGCAGCTCTAAGGTCTCCCTGGAGCCAAGAACACATTCTGACCATGTCCAAAGGACAGATTAAGCTCTGCACGTTACAAAGTTCCCATAGGCAAAGGAAAATAGATAGCCAGAGAGAGGAGAGGGAGATAAAGGCTCAGTCAGTGCCCCAGCAGAGATCACAGCTGCAACATGAACTCACTCAAGGACAACAAAGGTAATTTCAAATGCTGTAAATGGTTGGACTGGAGGAGCTTAAAGGTCTCCTCCAACCCAAATGACCCTGTGATTGTATAACCAACGTGGGGGTTTCCTCCCCTACTCACCAGCTCAGCTTCCAAACCAGCTCCACCCGAGCCGACCCAGAGTCTCAAGGCTGAAACCAAAACAGCTCTGCATGAGAGAGGGCAGCTGAGCTTGGACTGCCAGGCTGGGCCTGAGACACCTGTGAAAGAAGAAAGAAAAGCAGTGACCCTTGAGAGATCTGCTACAGGCTGCACTTTTACTGCAGGAGAAAGGATTTGCTAGAACGCTGAGACGGGCTGGAGCCCGTCCCTGATTTTACTGTTAATTCAATCACTCTGCAGCTCCTGATGTTAGCTTAATTAATTGTTGTTGGCAACATTATCAAACTGCTTCTGTTTTATAAGGGATGTAAAGTTCTCAAGTGTAAATTGAAGATCCCTCACATCTTCAGTCATTGTTCCTTAACCTCTGAGGCATTGAGCTTGGTGAGTGCAATGGTCTTGGGTTCAGCTTTGCCTCCATCGTGCCATGGATGCCACCTGAGGTGTGATTGATCAGGAGCCAAACAGGGAGAGTTTGGTGTTCTTACTTGTCAGTGTTTGTCCCTCTGTGATGCTTCCATGCCCCATGGGCATCTACTATACAAACAGAGATTCAGGGAGTGGGTTGGGGTGGAAGGGACCTTCAAGATCATCCGCTTCCAACCCCCCTACACCAGGCAGTTTGGGGTCACTGGCAAATCTGCTGAGAGTGCTTCCATCCCACTGCCCCTGTCCCAAGCTGAGAATGTTTATGGACCTTGTCTGTCACTGCAGAAGACACCAGCAAGGGAGCCTGGAATGGAGCCTCATAACACCTGAGCAAGGAGTTGGTTCAGAGCAAAAGAGAAACCTGAGACAGCTGAAAGCAGTGAGAAATGCCCTAAAAAGTGCACTGAGAGAAAAATGATCAGAATTCAGAGAACCACAGAATGGGTTGGGTTGGAAGGGACCCCAAAGATCATCCAGTTCCAAGCCCCTGCACAGGCACCTCCCACAGCCCAGCTTGCTCAAGGCCTCACCCAACTTGGTCTTCAACACGTCCAGGGAGGGGGCAGCCTGTACCAGTGTCTCAAGACACTCTCTCATATGCCAGCCTGTTCTGACACACTAAACTCTGCTTCCAGAGAATTCTACAAGGCAGAAGAATCATGCTGCAGTAAAACAGGGTAACAGCACTGCCAATGTTGCCTCTCTGACTGTCAGAAGCCACCCAGCTTAGTGCACAGCTCTGCCACACTATGCAGCACAGCCTCTGCCTGCTGGGAAGGGACAGCCTGCAGCACCCAGGTGCCTCTCACCCATGGTGTTGCAATCCTGCCTTACAGGAAGGTGCCCAGGCTGGCTTCTAGGAGGTTTACAGAATCACAGGATCATTTGGGTTGGAAAAGCCCTCTAAGATCATCCAGCCCAACCAGCAACCCAACACCACCACGGCCACTAAACCATGGCCCCAAGTGCCACAGCCACATCTTTCTTGAACACCTCCAGGGATAGGGACTCCACCACCTCCCTGGGCAGCCTCTTCCAATGCCTGAGAACCCTTTCTCCTAAACCTCCCCTGATGCAACTTGAGGGCATTTCCTCTTGTTTTACCACTTGTTGTTTGGATGAAGAGCACAGCCCTCATCTCACTGCAGCCTCCTCCCAGGGAGCTGCAGAGAGCAATGAGCTCTGCCCTCAGCCTCCTCTTCCCCACACTAACCACCCCCAGCTCCCTCAGCTGCTCCTCCTCAGCCCTCTTCTCCAGATTCTCCACAACAGGTCCTAGCAGCATCACCTCCACAGGTTAACTCTCTGTACTTATCACCCAGAGCTGACTGCTGCCCTGCCAGAGCCCATCTGGATCTCTCCCCTATTCCTGCTCTCAGCTTTCTTCTTCCAGCTTTGGGTGTGGTGAAAGAGGTCCCTAGGTCAGCCTCTACTCTAAACTCCAGGCTGTCCCTTAGAGCTGTGTTCTTCCCACACACACATCAATGTGACATCTTTTCTGAGCCTGATCTCCTCTCAGCCATGACCTGCTTGTCCTCTGTCAAGGGAGTGCCACCTTCCAGGCATCTCCCTGCAACACAGAGTGCCATGCTGTTCATTCTTCCAACCCCTCAATTTGGAAAGGAGATCATCTTCCTGCTGAAAGGCAAAGAGAGGTGGACTTCTCTTGTGCCATGAACATGCTAAGCCTCGGACTTGCCCATTTTAGGCCACCACATCTCCCTGAGAGCAGCAGCAGCACCTCAGTGACACCATCCCCACACACTGACATTTATTACAGATTTAAGGAGATTGTTTTTTTATGGCTGCTGCTGTTCTCTTGCACTGCCAGGACAGGAAATGCTCCATTCCAGGGCACAAGTGAAAAAAAAATAGAGAAGGCTTCTGTGGAATCCTTGATTTCATTCCCCTCCAGCTGCAGAATGTTCTCAGTGATGAGAGACCTGAGGTGTTCTCACAGAGACACAGATTGTACTAGGTTGAAAGGCACCCTCCAAGGTCATCTTGGCCAATGCCCTGCAGGCAGCAGAGACATCTCCAACTAAAGCAGGCTGCCCAGGGGCACATCGAGTCTGAGCTTGAGGCCTCCACCACATCCCTGGGCAACTTGTGCCAATGTCTCCCCACCCTCACTGTTCAAACCATTGCCCTCATCCTGTTCCTACAGACCCTTCTGAACAGTCCCTCCTCAGCCTGCCTGGAGGTGCCCTGAAGATATTGAAATGCAGCTCTAAGGTCTGCCTGCAGCCTTCTCTTCTCTAGGCTGAACAGCCCCAAATCACTCAGCCTGTCCCAATAGCAGAGCCCTCTGATCATCTTTGCAGCCTCTTCTGGTCCCTCTCCAGCAGCTCCATGTCCTTGTGTTGGTGAGGTCTCCCCAGAGCAGAGCAGAGGGGCAGGATTCCCTCTGTCTGCAGCCCAGGCTGCCATTGGCCTTCTGTGCTGCCTGTGCCCATTGCTGGCTCCTGTCCAGCTTCTCCCTCATCAACACTTCCAAGTCCTTCCCTGAGACCAGCCCTGCAATCTCATCACCCCCAGCCTAGGCTGATACTGAGGGCTGCCCTGACCCAGGTGCAGGTCCTTGTGCTGTGCCTTGTTGAACCTCATGAGATTTTACTCAGCCACCTCTGCAGCCTGTCCAGGTCCCTCTGGCTGGCACCATCCATCCCATCCTAGCCTACAGACTTATCAATCACACCACTCAGCTTGGTGCCATCTGCAGACTTGCTGGGGGTGCCTCAGTGTCACTGCCTGTGGCACTGATGAAGATATTGAACAGTCCTGGTCTTAGTACAGACCCCTGAGGGACACCACTTGACACCTATCTCCATCTGGGCATGGACCATTGACCACTACCCCTTTGGATGCCACCACCCAAGCAATTTCTCATGCACTGGACAGCCCACCCCTGACATCCACATCTCCCCAACCTAAAGGTAAGGAAGCTGAGTGGGACTGTGCCAAAGGCCTTACAGAATTCCATGTAGGTGGCATCTGTTGGTCTTCCCTTGTCCTCTGCTGCAGTTACACCAGCACAGACAGCCACAGGCTGCTCAGGCAGGGCCCCATCCATAGTTGAGAACACAGCCACATGATTCCACCAGCCAGTGATAAAGCTGTGGCAAGGTCTGCTCTTCACTGAGGACTGCTGAGCCTGGAAGGAGATGCACTGTGTCCTCTGCATGCTTGAGCATCCTTACAAAGCCAACTGTTGAAGCAGTTCTGTCACTGCAGGAAGCATTCTTACACAGATGAACAAGTGAGCCCTCCCCCAAACACAGAGGGAGAAAGCCATCAGCTGCCAAAGAGCTGGGGTGGTTCAGCTTGAGGAGGGGACCCAAGAGTCATAAAAGACATCAGCACAGTGCTGCAGAGGAAGAGAACAGCCTGTTCTCCACAGGCACAGAGGCTCAGCCAAGAGAGGATGCCCATAAACTGTGCAGAAAGCAAAAAAGGGTTAGACATGAAAAAGAAGTCTAAAGGGAAGGGTAAGGAAGGCCTCCAACAGATCACCTAGACAGGCTGTAAAGCCTTCAGGAAGGGGCTTCTTTAAACTCTGAGCAGACATCTGTTGAGAATGACAGGAGCATCCCTGAGCCTGCCTGGGACAGGGCAGATGGAGGGCTGCTTCCACCAGGTCCTCCTGCCCTGTTTCCCCACAGCTGAAGTGGTCAGCTCTGGAAGGCAGCTGGGGTGAAAGTCATGGCAGAAAAGGAAAGGAAGGAGCCCACAGGGGCACTGCTGCCACATGATGGTGCCTGTGTGGTGTGGAGGGCTGAGGCTGTGGCTGAAGTCCAGCAAGGTCTAACAGTGTTCATACTTGAGCTCGGTGTTGGCAGAAGGAGCTGCTCACCTTCAGATGCCAAACAATGACCTGAGCTTACACAGAGTCACTGTGGGTGGAAAACACCTTCAGGATCATCAACTTCCAACCATTCTCTAACTCTGTCAGAGCCACTGCCACAGCAGATCCCTCAGTACCATGGCTAGGTGGCTTTTAAACACCTCCAGAGATGGGTTCAGTGCTGAGTTCAGTTTTGGGACCCTCACTGCAAGAAGGACATTGAGGGGCTGGAGCAGGTGCAGAGAAGGGCAAGAAAGGTGGGGAAGGGTCTGGAGAAGAGGGCTGGGGAGGAGCAACTGAGGGAGCTGGGGGTGGTTAGTGCAGAGAAGAGGAGGCTGAGGGCAGAGCTCATTGCTCTCTGCAGCTCTCTGGGAAGAGGTTGGAGTGAGGTCAGGTTTGGTCTCTTCTCCCTAGGAACAAGTGACAGGAGAGGAAATGTCCTCAGGCTCCCCCAGAGGTTTGCGTTGGACATCAGGAGAAACTTCTTCCCTGAAAGGGCTCTCAAAGCCTGGCACAGGCTGCCCAGTTAGGTGGTTGATTGTCCACCCCTGGAAGTGTTTGAAAGAGGCAGAGCTGTGGTGCTGAGGGCCATGGCTTAGCCCCAGCCTTGGCAGAGCTGGAGAATGGTTGGACTGGGTGAGCTTCAAGGGCTTTGCCACCCAAACCCACTCTATGGCTCTCTGCAACAGAAAAATGCAATCCCAAGCTAAGTGAAGTATCAAGCATTGAAATTAAGCTGTGCAGCTGCCATTTGATCCTAAATGCCCACTACATTTAATTGCATGTGATAGTCAATGTTTCTGGAGACCAATCACTGGCAGAAGATGCTTGGGGAGCCACAAAAAGCCCTTTATAGGGCTGAGTCAAAGAAACAAGCCAGGCAACAACAAAGAGCATCTCCCCTGCAGGCAACGCTTATTAAAAGCTGAGTGTGGAGATTGAGGGCCCCACTTGTGAGGCTCCCAGCCCAGGTCTCAGAAGAGAAGCAAATCCTGAAAATGCTAAGCAGGCAGAGCTGTCCATGGCCTGCTTGGTTCAAGGCAGTTCAGAGGTTGCTTTCGTGATGCAGGGGGCTGAGGCCACCCTGGCCTTGTGATAAATGAGTTTCCCAATGCACTGACCTGGATGTGAGCATCTTCTTTCATTTTTTTTTTCCCTGCTGAGCATTATGGGGTACTTCTCCTCCTCCAGAATTGATTTTTCAGTAAAGCTCAGACTCCCTTCTGATTCCAAAAGAAATGTGCAAACTGTTTTCTTTGTGATGAGCAGCCAGCAAGCTATGGAAATCCAGCAGCAAAGTGCTGGGTTAGCAGCTCTGAGAGGAAGCTGGGGAGCTCTCTGTGTGTGTGTGTGTGTGCCATGCTGCTCTGGTCACACAGACCAGGACAGAGAATCACTGAATTGTTTCAGTTGAAAGAGACCTCCAGGACCATCCAGTCCAACCCTCAACACAACTCCACCATGTCCACTAAACCATGTCCTCAAGTGCCATGGCTACACCTTTCTGGAACACCTCCAGGGATGGGGACTCCACCACCTCCTTGGGCAGCCTGTACCAATACCTGACCACTCTGGCAGCAAAGAAATTTTTCCTCATCTCCAACCTAACCCTTCCCTGGGGCAACTTGAGGTCATTCCCTCTCCTTCAATCACCTGAGACTAGGGAGAAGAGACCATCTCCCACTTCACTGCAGCCTCCTCTCAGGGAGCTGCAGAGAGCAATGAGCGCTGCCCTCAGCCTCCTCTTCTCCACACTAACCACCCCCAGCTCCCTCAGCTGTTCCTCCCCAGCCCTCTACTCCAGACCCTTCCCCAGTTTCATTGTCCTTCTCTGCACCTGCTCCAGCCCCTCAATGTCCTTCTTGCAGTGAGGGACCCAAAGTTGAACCCAGCACTCAAGCTGTGACCTCTCCAGTGCTGAGTCCCAGGGCACAATCCCTGCCCTGCTCCTGCTGCCCACACCATTGCTGATCCAGGCCAGGCTGCTGGTGCCCTTCTTGCCCACCAGGGCACACCCTGGCTCATCTCCAGCTGCTGTCACCCATCACCCTCAGGGTTTTCTCTGCTGGGCACTTTCCAACCACTCTGCCCCCAGCCTACAGCATTCCTGGGATGATAGTGAGCCAAGTGCAGGACCTGACACATGTCACAGAACGTTAGGGGCTGGAAGGGACCTTGGAAGATCATCTAGTCCACCCCCCTGCCCTTGTTAAACACCAGACCTCAGCCCACAGATCCAGCCTGGCCAGGTCCCTCTGCAAGACCTTCCTCCCTTTGAGCAGATCAACAATTCCATCCAGTTTGCCATCACCTGCAAGCTCCCTGAGGGAGCCTCAATACCCTCAACCCAGATCGTTGAGAAAGGCATTAAAGAGAACCAGCCCCAGCCCCGAGCTCAGGGGAACACCACTGGTGAGCAGCTGCCAGCTGGATTAACTCCACTCCCCAGCACTCTCTGGGCTCAAGACTGAGCCAGTTTTTAACCCAGATGGTTTTTCTATCAGTTTTACTTCCCAGCTTTTCGTGGATTGTTGTTGTTCCCCCCTCATTTTTAAAAACCATTTCTTGGGGACACTTTCCTGTCCCCAGGTCCATCACATTCCAGCAGGCACTGGCTGGGACTGCTTTAATTCAGCAGTACGTGCCCAGGGGCTAAGGCCACCTTGTCATTGCTCCACTTGAGTGGCAGGCAGGGATCTTCCCTGTCAAAATAGCCAAGTGTTTAAGTAATGACTAGTGCCACTTGAGCGAGGGGGGAAAAAAAGGCAGGGGAGCTGTCAATAGCTGGGTGTCAGCAGCACATTGTCCCTCATCCTAATCACAGTAATTGTACACGGGGACAGGCAGGGAAGAAAAAAAGGAAATGAAAGCCAATCTGCTGGCAACAATGCAACTTCATTTAACCTTAACAGAGCAGCCCCTGATATCATTCCTCGCCCGGCACTCTCTGCAGATGCTGGTGTCACAACAGCTCCTCATTTGCAATGGATGACAATTTCCTCCCCTCTGAAAAGCCAGGGCCGCCAGTCAATAGACTATAAATTGCACTTGGAAATG
>VWYK01074301.1:0-10172 GCA_013399775.1 Semnornis frantzii
GGGCTGGCCGCGGGCGGGGCTGCGCGGGGCGGGCGGAGTCTTCGCTCTCTGTCGCCTGCGGGGAAGTAACCAGCGGGAGCCGTGGGGGGCAGCGAGCTGGTCAAATGGCCTTGGGGAAGCTGTCTGCCTGCCGCCACTCGAGGGACTCTTGCTGGGCGCCCGGCCTGGCTCCCCTTCGGTCGGTACCGTGTCTGCCCCAGCCTCCTCGGGCTGACAGACACCGCCCCGGGAACCCGCTAACCGCAGGACTCTGTGTGCCAGCTTAGGCCGGTGTCCGTGGGCTGCCCCTCTTGGCTGCGCCAGCAGGACGGCAGCGCTACGTTTCTGCTTGCCCTTTAGCGGTGCTGGTTTCCCTAAATGAGAGCTAGCAGCACGCACCAGTGCTTCCTGGGCGGATCGCGGGTCGCAGTTCCCGTTACAGTAGCCCACCGACGCGATTCGGTTTTGAGAGGGCAGCAGTGCCCGGTTCTCGGGTCCCGGCACACGCCGCTGCGCTGCCGGCGTATCCAGCTCGGCGGCCGCGGTCCCAGCTCACCATGCCGTCTCCTCGCACCCGGCAGCGCGTTGATCCGGGGCTTAGTTCCTCGGCATGGAAATGCGTTCTGGGTCTTATTTTCGACCCCCAAAATGAAAAGCTCTGAAGCAGGTCTGTGCGGACGATGTCTTGAGTTTTCTACCTGCCTGCGGTTTACATGCATCACCTGGACCAAGGGTCTGCCCTGCCTCTTCCTGTCCCAGTCCCATTCCTTCCCTTTAGGTGTCCTTTAGGCGAGGCTTGTAGTTTCTACTGCCAGCCTTAAGTGACATTTGCTGGATGTCAAAACTCAGGGTCCATAGTCCAGGACATGCTCATGCACGTAACAGGGCACGCGGTCGCCAGTGCTGGGGAGCTGCGAGTAAAGTGGAAGCTGCTGGCACGGGTAGCTGCTATCAGCACCGCGCCCACAGTTAATCAGTAAGCAACTGGCAAAGGAGAGGGCATGTGCTTTGGGTTGTCCCTGTCGTGCTCAGCTGCTTTTGCTTGGCGAACCAAGCAAAAGAGCCCCTGCGTGTGTGTACACGTGTTTGTGAACGTGCCTGCCACCCGAGCGTGCCAGCCTAGGTGGCCAAGTCCACTAATACATCTCTAGGCTGGATTTATGTGAGGTGGGTACAAAGCATGCTACCTAATTGCAGATTGTTTGTTTTCTTTCTACTTTTCAGTACCTTCTTGCTAAGTGGCAATTAAAACTCAGATCACATTGTTCAAGAGACGACAAAGGAGCGACATCTTGTTTCCCCTCACCAAAGTACTTTTAAGAAAACACTTTTACCCTTATTCCTTAGTTAGGCAGTATCTTTTCAAATGAATTGCAGGCCAGCCTACGCAGATATGGTGGATGGATCTACATAAACTCCAGGGGAGATCTATATTCAGAGCACTTCTGAGTAGGTAATCTGGTATTCTGTACAAGCAAAACTGCAACAAACCAGTACAGCTTATTCTAGCCTTCTCCTCCCACAAAAGCAAAATAAGCTATACCAGCAAAAGCTGAGTGCTGCTTGTGATTACATCTACACCTGGGGCTTTCGTGAGCACCGCAATGATAATCACAAATCGTGCTCCATTGCCTCCCTAACCAACAGTAGCGCTGGGACAGGCTTGCAGGAGAGCAGCCACAGGCAGAATCCTGATGCTCTTAGATGTTTTTTGATGGAAAACTTTAGTGATGACCAATTGACAATCCACTAAGTATCTGCTGATGATTTTAGGATTAAATCCACAGAAAATATTTACATAGAATGCTACTAAACAGGGTTAATGGTTTTACCACCTCAGCAAAGTGAGTGTCATAGATGTGCTTATCTTGTGCTTCATCGGAGATTTGTTTATGTGGGAAAAAAACTACACCAAAGAGGGCTCAGTAGGAATTTACATTGTGCTCACATCTGTGGAGCGGATCTCAGCACGTCAGCACCCAGAGACCTCTCTGACATTAAACCCCAGGCCATGCTGGGAACAAGTCTAAATTGTCTGCAGCCACCATCAGACATTCCTGGCAGAAATCACTACAGCACTTTATGAATGGTTAGCTGTTGGCCAGTGCATCTCCACAGAAATGAGAACTTGACAGTCGGGTTGCTGCAGGGGCTGTCCTACAGAGATGTGTCCTGATGCAGAGGTTATGAGTGTAAGTGACAGGGTTGGCCATCAGGTCAACCCCGAAGAAGCTTCTGGTCATTTGGTTGAGTCCTGGGTTAGCTATAGCAAGGTGAACTGGGAGAACTGCAGTCTGGTTATCATACTTTGTCTTCTACTGCTGGTGATGAGTTTTGCAACTCTGCTTTTTGCTTTAGCAGTTTGATGCAATAATTTCCATTTTAAAAAAAAGCCCCAAAACATAAAGGATAGGGACAGGTTCTTCTCAAAAACAAAGGGATGAAAAGAATCGCAGAACTGTTGCCAACATTCTTCTGAGCCATAGTTTGGCAATAAGCATTGCCACCATTTTTTCCCTGTCTGTATTTCTTTGTTTCTATTCTGGGATTGCCAAAATTCCTAATGCAAATTGCTAAGTCATTCTATTGCTTTAACATCTATCTAAGATGTTGCAACCATAATTGATTCTTTTATGTTATTGTTGTCCATCTGCAGTCTTCCTTTAGTTCTTCACATTTTTAGAAAGCAAACTTTAGGGTACTTTAGTAATGCTTGACTTGCAGATATCCCTTAGCAGAGAACAGAGCTCGAGTTTCATTTAAAAAGTACTAATTGTCTCAATTATGTGGTCACCTATAAAGTTTGGACAACATATTATAGCATTTCATGAGGATACCTGTTCAGAATATAAGGTTGATTTATGTACCTTACCTTCTGCACCAATTCTGCCAAGGTGGACAACTGGATATGAATTCTGAGCTATAAACCTATAAAGGATGAACAAAGAACACCTTTAAATATTTTGAAGTCCACATGCAGTGTAATCTCAGTCCTTCCACCACATGGATGTGTTCGAGATTGTGCACATGTTCCAACCTGTTACAGAAATCATAGAATCATAGAATGGGTTGGAAGGGACCTCCAAAGGTCATCCAGTCCAACCTCCCCCTCCAGTCAGCAGGAACATCCTCAACTAGATCAGGTTGCCCAGAGCCCTGTTGAGCCTCATCTTGAATATCTCCAGGGATGGAGCCTCAACCACCCTCATTGTAAATAGCTTTTTCCTAAATGCAGGAACCTGGTCAACGTGAAATGAGATTTTGGTTGTGCAGGGGTTTACATGTCAAACTCTTGTGCCTGAGCTGTGTGATCTGTGATTCCCAGATTATGCCATGATGTATAGAAATAAATCAGCCTGGTGAGTTCATGACAGGATGCAGCCTTGCATCACAATGGTAAAGTGTTTGTAGTGTTTACAAAACAGTAAGAGCAAACTTTGGAATGGGGTGAACCCAGTGACTAAGGAGGTCCTTTCTAGTCCGTCCTTTCTCCAGGCATTTTTCATGTTCTTTTATTTTGAACAGAAATTTCTGTCATGTCTATTTAATATGCAGAGCTTCACTTCCTAACAGCATCACAGAACCACAGAATGTTAGGGGTTGGAAGGTGCCATGGAGGCAGGGAATTAATGTGGCCGAGTCAGGAACTATAAAAATAGATTTTATTTCCCTGAGAGCCCTGACCCCAAACCATATACCAAACCAGTTTAGGTTTATTTACAGGTTCTAATGCGATTGGGAATTCTCTAGCAGGATGTTATGGACAAATGTAGAGATTTAGGAAGTCAGGAAATGGAAAAGGCTAAACTACAAGCACAGCTTCACCCCACTGTCAGGCTGAGCAGAGCATTAAGGGCCCAGCAGCAGGCTGTGCTTACGGAGGTGAGATAGGCATTGGGCCATGCTCCCTTGCTGGTTTCTCTGTGGCTCGGCTGCCTTCTGACGCTGCAAGCAATATCCAGTAGCCTGGATCCAGGCGGCAGCAGCCCAAGGCAGGTGGCAAAGCCACCAGAGTCAGGAGTGNCGGGCACCACCTGGCACCTTCTCCCTTGCTCTGTTTATGCTCTTCTAGACAAAGTGTCCATTTGCCAATTTACACTGGGCACACAGACCCAGGCAGCCGCCAGCCCCATCCCGGCGCAGGCTGCCACACAGCTCAGCACACAGCTCAGCACACAGCTCAGCACCCAGCTGGGGAAAGGCCTTCTGCTGTTCCTCCTTCAAGCCTGCAGGGCGGTGGAAGCTGTTTTGGTGCCGCCTTCTCCTCCCCATTCAAACCCACAGAGGAGGAGAGAAGGAAGGAATTTGGAGTGCTCTGGAACAGAAGAGACTTCCAGAAATCATTGAGTCCACCCCCCCCGCCAGAGCAGAATCATCCAGGGCAGGCCACAGGAATGCATCCAGGTTGGCTTTGAAAGTCTCCAGAGAAGGAGACTTCACAACCTCTCTGGGCAGCCTGCTCCAGGGCTCCATCACCCTCACAGCAAAGAAATTTCTGCTCGTGTTGAGTTGGAACCTCCTATGTTCTAGCTTATATCCATTATTCCTCATCCTGTTACTGTGTGCCCCTGAAAAGAGCCTGTCCCCTTCCTCTTGACACCTACCCCCTCAGATATTCATAGACATTAAAAGGATCCCCTCTGAACCTTCTCTTGGAGCATCACTGAAGGATGTTTGTGCAACCTGAGTTTATTTCCTGAGCAGACTTTCAGTGTGAATGGTGAGAACGCCACAGGTTGCCTTCTCACCACAGGTTGCTGAGAACAAAAGGCATTCTTTTAGGAACAGCTGAGGTTGCTAAGTGACACAAATGTGTTTACTGTGTCATGACTTGCCAAAGCCAAATATACCAAGCCAGGGGAATTAATAGGCAGAAATGTCACAAGTCTTCACCCTGGCTCCAGGATACACACAAATGTGTTGGCCAAGTTATGGGTGCCCAATCTGAGACTTTGATGGCAAGGGGAAGCATTAGATGCTTTTGCAAATGCAGGCTTTCATTCCTCAGGAATTCAGAGATGCCTATTTTGTCCCAACACAAGGACGTGAACTCGAATGTATGGGATTTGGTTCCTTCATGCCTTGTTACTGTTTATCCCCAGTCAATTACCTGAGAATTTGCATGTGGCTTCTGCTTCCTAGCAAGCCTGGGAACTATATTGTCCCTTGTAAGGCTGAATTACTTCAGCTAACGCTGACACTTTCTTCTACTTCCTCCCCTTATTCTGGTGTCTGGCACACCAATCTGCTGCACCACAGCTCGTCCATGCAAGCAGGACACACGTTCCCTTTGGAGGAACTGCAGGAGCCTTCCTTTGCCCTGATAAGCTGATGCTTCATTTTAAGGGTCCAGAGGAGGGCCACAAAGATGCTCAGAGGGCTGCAGCAGCTCTGCTATGAGGACAGGCTGAGAGAGTTGGGGCTGTGCAGCCTGGAGAAGAGAAGGCTTCCAGGAGACCTTAGAGTAGCCTTCCAGTATCTGAAGGGAGCCTACAGGAAGGCTGTGGAGGGACTATTGACAAGGTCTTGCAATGACAGGACAAGAGGCAATGGGTTTGAACTGGCAGAGGGGAGATTGAAACTGGATGTTAGGAGGAAGTTGTTTGCAGTGAGGGTGGTGAGACACTGGAACAGGTTGCCCAGGGAGATTGTGGAGCACAGAATCACCCAATGTGATCTTTGATCTTAGATCACATTGAGTGATTCTGTGCTCCACAACCTCCCTGGGAATGTTCAAGGCCAGGTTGGATGAGGCCTTGAGTACGAGACCTGTACTAGTGGGAGGTGTCCCTGCCTATGGCAGGGAGTTGGAACTGGATGAGCTTTCAGGTGCCTTCCAACTTTACCATTCTATGATTCTATGATTTTCCCCATACTGCAGAACCTCTTCTTGACAAACACAGGCCACTGCTGGCTTCCCGTTCTTGCCCCAAGTATGCAAAGGTACCCAGTGTGCAGGGATTGCTTCAGAAAGGGTGCATCAAGCTACCTGTTTATTAGGAGCTGTCAGGCTGCCTTGCACAACAGCCTGGGCTGGTTTAGGAATGAGACAGCAGGCGTGGGAACAGAGCCTGCAGAGGTCTCAGGGATGCACTAAACTATGGGGCAACCAAGTCTTTGTTTATTCAAATAATTGAGTCACTTCCAGCTTTCCCAATAACCAGAATGCCTTTTAATGGCAGCATTATGCTATAAGCAGTGGGCCAGGGTGATCTGTTGTGTGAGTTCTTACAGATTTTCCATCTATACAATTCCTGTGAATGATTTCCATTTGCCTGATCTTTTTTTTCCAGTATTAAAATATAGCAAGCAAATATTAAAAGGAAATACTGAGCCACCCCCAAAGTCCCATGAAACAGACTTTTGCAGCATCTTTTGAAAAATAACAGAGGTTTGAGAGAAAAATCTCATTCACCTTGCATGTTTTTGTGTGTCCTGACAAAATCATGGAATTGTAGGGTGGCTTGAGTTGAGAGTGACCTTCTAGATCATCTAGTTCCAACCCCTCTTTCACTAAATCATTGCACAAAACCCCATCCAATCTGGCCTTGAACACTTCCAGGTTGCCCATGGTGCCCAGTTTGTCTGGGCAACCTTTTCCAGTGCGTCACCACCTTCACAGTATAGAAATTTTTCCTTATACCCCACCCAAATCTACTCTCTTTCAGTTAAAAACCAGTATCCCCCATCCTGTTACTATAACCTTTGCCAAAGAATCCCTCCCCATGTTCCCTGCAGGCCTCCCTTACCTACTGGAAGGCTACTCTAAGGTCTCTCCAGAGCTTTCTCTTCTCCAGGCTGAACAACCTCAACTCTCTCAGCTTGTCCTTGCAGGGCAAGTGCATCAGACCTGTAGTCATCTTCATGGCTCTCCTCTGGACCCAGGTTGATGTCTTTTTTACACTGGGGGCCCCAGAGCTGCACACAGTGCCTGTGTACACAGGATCATCCCCACGTTGCTGTGACACCTTCGGTCAGCAATTGTTCAGTTTTAACTCTTTCAGTTAAAAACCAATATCCCCCATCCTGTTACTATAACCTTTGCCAAAGATTCCCTCCCCATGTTCCCTGCAGGCCTCCCTTACCTACTGGAAGGCTACTCTAAGGTCTCTCCAGAGCTTTCTCTTCTCCAGGCTGAACAACCTCAACTCTCTCAGCTTGTCCTTGCAGGGCAAGTGCATCAGACCTGTAGTCATCTTCATGGCTCTCCTCTGGACCCAGGTTGATGTCTTTTTTACACTGGGGGCCCCAGAGCTGCACACAGTGCCTGTGTACACAGAGTCATCCCACATTGCTGTGACACCTTCAGTCAGCAATTGTTTGTTCACCAGACACATCTCTTGACACTGCTGTTAGAACAAACCTGTCTACAGTGCATGCTGAAAAGCCTCAATCAATAAGCCACTATATAATGAGTGCAAGTAATGGGTCTCATTCAGTCTGTAGGCAAAAAAATACAACAAACCCCAAATACAACCTCTTGTCTAACTGTGTCTTAAGTAGACTAGTTTAAAATCAAGGGAGCACTTGTCCCACGAGGAGCAGAGCCACCTCCACTGAATCAATGGTAGCTGGGCACGGGGCTTTCTTCATTGAAATTCCACCTTCAGGCATACTTCTGACATTAAACCATTAGAAAAAGATGATTATTGCTTCAAACAAACAAACAAACAAAACAAAACCTGAATAAAATAAAACAAAACAAAACAAAAAAACCCCAAAAACAAACACCACAAAACCAAGACAAAACAAAACAAAAGCCAAAACAAAAAAACGAACCCCACGAAACAAAGCAAAACATTCCAAACCAAACCAAACAAAACTAAAAACACACAAAACAAAAGAGCAAAAATCTCGAAACAAAGCAAAACCAAAAAAGCACAAAACAAAAACACAAACCCCCCAGGAGTGCATCCAGGTGGGGTTTGAAAGCCTCCAGAGGAGACTCCACAACCGCTCTGGGCAGCCTGCTCCAGGGCTCTGGCACCCTCACTGTAAAGAACTTTCTCCTCATGTAGAAGTGAAACCTTCTATGTTCAACTTTTTACCTGCTGATCCTTGCCTTGTTGCTGTGGACCACCAAGGAGATTGGTACCATCCACTTGACACCCACCCCTCAGATATTTATAGACACTGATCAGATCCCCTCTCAGCCTTCTCTTCTCCAGACTAAACAGCCTCAAGGCTCTCAGTCCCATTACTCATCATCCATCTCACAGTTTTCCTGCCTATTCCGGTCCTGCACATCACTCTGATGTCCATTTGTGGTCTTTGTTTGTGGATCTCTGCATTTTTCTCTGCGAGAGTTTGTGATTTACTTTTTTTTTTAACCTAACAAAATTTGAGATTCGCATTTTTTAACCCAACAAAAATTGTGATTTACATTTTTTTAACCCAGCAAAATTTGTGGTTAGGATTTTTTTAACCCAACAAAATTTGCGATTTACATTTTTTAACCCAACAAAATTTGCGATTTACATTTTTTAACCCAACAAAATTTGCGATTTACATTTTTTAACCCAACAAAATTTGCGATTTACATTTTTTAACCCAACAAAATTTGCGATTTACATTTTTTAACCCAACAAAATTTGCGATTTACATTTTTTAACCCAACAAAATTTGCGATTTACATTTTTTAACCCAACAAAATTTGCGATTTACATTTTTTAACCCAACAAAATTTGCGATTTACATTTTTTAACCCAACAAAATTTCTGATTTACCTTTTTTTTACCTGGCAAAATTTGTGACTTACATTTTTTAAACCCCAAAAAAATCCGTATTACTAAGGCCTGTTAGCCCCTGAGAACAAGATCACAAACCCTCAGACATCATCTACTCCAATCCCCTTGCCATGGGCAGAGACCATTCTCAACTAGACTTGGTTCCCCAAGGCCTCACCCAGACTGGCCTTAAACACCTCCAAGGAGGAGACTCCACAACCACTCAGGGCAGCCTGTTCCAGAGTCTCCCCACCCTTGTACTGAAGAACTTCTTCCTCAGCTCCAGTCTAACTCTGCTTTCACTCAGCTTCCACCCATTCCCCCTTGTCCTATTGCTGGACACCCTTAGGAAATTCTCTCTCCTACTTTCCTGTAGGCTCCCTTGAGGTGTTGGAAGGTAGACAGGTGTAGCTTCTTGAAACACCTTCCCTTCTTCTCCCTAAAACATTTATGCATTTGCCATCCTGATTCCAGTGCACCACTCCCCTTTCTACCTTTTTATTTGCTTGCAATCCTTTCCCCCACACACTTCTTTCCCCCTAATGGGGGGAAGAAATGGCTTATTTCAAGTTTGGAGTTTTTTCCCTCCCACCATGTTTATTTTTTCCTTCCATCCACCTATTAGGTCAGCCTGATTTTCTCTTATTAAATCAAGCCAATATATTTAGTGAATTTCCCAATATCAAAGTCAACAAACAAGGATCCATAAATTATTACCCAGTAATAGTTTCCAGCACAATAGCAACTGTGTTTGCCTGTATATTTTGTTTAGAGCTAAAAATCACTCTCAGTGGGCAATGAAAAACAGCCTTTTAGGCTGCAAAACAGTCAGCAGACAATGTCCTACATAAGAGCAGTGAGGAAGGAGGAATGGGAAGGCATTGGAAGGCCAACAGCACTCAAATGGTGCAAAACTCGCAGTACAGAGTAGCTGGCAAGATGGACACTTTAATATCAACCTCTGTCTTCCTGTTAAACTCACTGCCTCAAATCCAAAGCAGCCACAGGCCCAGACTTCATCATTTCTGTGTAGAAAATATTCCAGTTATAGCTGCAATAAATTGTAAATCAAGTTAGCTTTGCAGTGAAATTAAACCCAAAGTGTTTATAAGCAGAAACTCTGAGGCTCTGGGCAGCCTGATCTAGGGTAGGGTGTCCTTGCCCATGCCAGGGGGAGTGGAACTGGATAATGCTTGTGGTCCCTTAAACCCTGACTGATTCTATGTTTCTATGATTCTGTGATTCCATGATTCTATGATTCTGTGATTCTGTGATTCTGTGGTTCCATGATTCTATGATTCTGTGATTCTGTGATTCTGTGATTCCATGATCCTATGATTCTGTGATTCTGTGATTCCATGATTCTATGATTCTGTGATTCTGTGATTCCATGATCCTATGATTCTGTGATTCTATGATTCTATGATTCTGTGATTCTATGATTCTGTGATTCTGTGATTCCATGAT
>VWYK01074305.1:7656-44219 GCA_013399775.1 Semnornis frantzii
CATGTGTGTATTATGAAAGGTTTTTATTCTGTAGTAGCTTCTAATGTAGCGCTAGCTGTGTGTCGAGACAAGTCTTCAGGTTTGGAGCAGTGGGTAGAATTTCAGTCTCTTGCTTCCAACATACAAACAGTGCCCAAACAGACAAAAGTAGTATTGGGCTAAAGCACACTACTAAATTCTGGTCATGCATTTGAAAACAGAAGGGAAGGATTTCTACTGATATTAGAAGAATCAGAATTAGGTAGGAATGAGAACATGAAGATACGAATATTCCATAATTAATAGTTTGCAGGAAGCAAAGTGAATGGTGTTTGTTTTGACCACAAGAACAGATTGACATTCAATACCCTGAACGTTAATTAAAAACCGCTTCCTTATTATTCCTTACATGATGTCTTGCTAACCTGTGGAGCTCAGTGCCATATGATAGCTAATCTGAAAAGCTCAATAACATTCAAAAATAATTAGACTTTTGGATGGATACTATCCTCTTATCTTTTACAGGGAAAAAGATAAAACTCTTCAGCTTCAAAGACAAGTTGGTAATGACCAAGATTCAAAAAACTTGACTGTCAGCCATCGCTCATTAAAAAAGCTCAAGCTTCAGTTGTCGCCACTGCTCAGTTAGGAGAGGAAACAAGGGCAGACAGTCTGTTAGTAGGTGCTGCTCACTGAAAAAAACTTGCAAATACTCTGTTGTCTGGGATACCTTGGTTTTGCTTTGGAAAGTATAAAACCTCCTGGGACTGAGAGTCCCGGGACTGTGAGTGAAATAATGTCTTACGTACTGCCGATCTTGGGATGTTTGTATGTAAACTGAAATACCACAATGGGGCCATCATCAAAAAGGTGACTAGAATTAGTACTGAATTCCGCTCCAAATTCCTGTCATGGCAATACTCAATTGGATTTTTCTTCCTTTTTAATTGGACGTGTATGCTTACTATGTGTGGCTTAGTTTGGCATTGCACACCACTTACAGCAGGGAAAATGAGTGAGACTGCACACTAATTTTTCCATATCAACACCGAAGCATCAGTTGTGGAAACCCTGTTGACACTTCTTGTACTTGGATAACAGAGAGAGTAGTTCTTCCAGTGGGTTCTTTGGGGACCAGGATTTGCACTCACACATGAGTACCCCCCTCTGGGTACAGTTTCAACACTTTCTTATAGCTCAAATACTAAAATCATAGTGAGAAAGTTATACTGGAAACTACAATCCTTATAGCTCAAATACTAAAATCAGAGGGAGAAAGATATATGAGAAAGACTGCCAAGCAACTCTGTTGATCAAAGAGCAGATTATAGTCACCCTATCCAGTTGACTAGCAAAACTCTTGAGAGGCATGGACCACAGAGCTGGCAGGCAGTTACCTTCTTAAGGTAGGAACTGCACCATCATGGTGGTAAGACTGATTCCGCTCCAAGCCAGCTACCTAGGCTGCCAGTATATATGGGTTCAGAATTCTGTGATGTCTGGCCAGGACATCCCAGAAGGCAGAATGGAGGAGAAGAGATCTCTTCCTTTATTGTGGAATCTGTTACATACCATCTTTCCCTACTGTTCATGCGCATACTCGTAAGCCTCGTTTTCCCTGGGTCTTATCTTTCAGTAAGCCAGTGTTCTGGTTTTTAAAGAACTGACAGAAATGAAGCCCTCAGATGATTTGGAGAGAAACCAGAACTATATTTGGAAAGAGAGATACAAAAAGAAGTTACAAAGCAGATACAAAACTCATAGTGACCCCCTTGAATTTTCCCCCAACCCAAAACTAAATCTATCATCCCCAGTGCTCCAATTCTCCCACACACACCTCTGCCATCCATAGGCCTAAACACAAGCCTCCGGAGGCCCCAAAACAGGCCTGCTCCTTACATGTTTGTCCTGATAAAAGCAGCACCCACCTGACACAGGGCTGGAGAAGGAGGAAAGGAGCACCTGCTGGCCTCGCCGTGAGTTTATAGAGATAGCAGAATTATGGGATTGAATAACAATTTTCTAGTCCCTAGAGGATTTTTAACCCTATAGTTCCCAGCGTGGGACACCTAGTGACAGCCTATTGTAACTTCTGATCAAACACATACCAACTCTTCCCTCTTACAGTAATGTAATTATAAAATTATTGGTTAATATGAAAATGTTTTGCCTTAGCTTGCAGAATATAACAGGCTATTTTGTTTTTCTATCTTGCTTTGTGAAAAAAACTTCCATGGTCAGATTCATGGTATGACTTTGTTTTGGATCTTACAAGATTTAAATTATCAAACAGCTTAAAGCAATCTGTATTTTTTGGGTTTTTTTGCAGGGTATTATAGAGAAATCAAAAGTGAAAGGAATTCCTATCATTATTGATGCCGTAAGTATTTTCGTGATTCAGGTAGTGATTTCACATTTAGGAATCTATTCAATAGATGATGTTCTTACTGTTTTTTTGCAGGACGGACTGTGGCTCATTTCCCAGCAACCTTCTCTGATTCAGGGCTACCAGCGAGCTATTCTTACCCCAAACTATATGGAGTTCAGCAGACTGTATGAAGCCATGGTGAGTTATTTTCCTTACTGATATTTCACAGAATCACAGGATGTTAGGGGTTGGAAGGGACCTCGAAAGATCATTTAGTCCAGCTGCCATGCCAGAACACGCAAGTGCATGCAAGTTTAGTCTTTTTAGTCTTTAAAAATAAACAACTTATTACTAGCTTAAACATTACATGCTGCTTCTTGTGCGCAGAAGAAGCATTCTGTGAATTTGTATTCCATGACATAATTGCCACAACAATGAAATTTATTCTTAAGCAGACCTCTTTTAAAAAGACCCTTGTTTATGCTTTTTTTTTTTTTTGTCACTGCAGTGGCTATAGGTGAAAAAAAAAATACCTGGAATGACTGATGATGCTGCTTTTTATTTTTTCCCTACACCCTCCCTCAGATATATACTGAAGTAGCATGTGTTAGGATATGTTGTTCTAGCAGTAAAATATGTGCTGTGTATGAAATTCTTGTGTTGTAGCTTAGAGATCCTGTAGACAGTAGTGATCATCATGGATGTGTATTAAGACTCAGCCAAGCCATGGGGAATTTGACAATTGTTCAAAAGGGAGAAAGAGATCTTATTTCAGATGGAGAGAAAGGTAAGTGAAGCCGTCTGCTTTTAGCAATGTGATTTTTCTATTGCTTTATTTGCTTTGAGTCATAGTCCAGTGACTGTACTGTATAGTGGATGTTTGCCTGTATTCCCCCGATAATTGAAAGGGTGGGATGGCTGTCTTCGCAGATAGCCTTTAGATGTAAATTGAGGTTTACTTGATGAAAAAAAAATGCTGATTTTATATGTCATTTAAATGGCTAATAACTTATGTTTTACATTACTGTGAGCTGTTCTAAAATACTTAGCTGTGATGGTCTATCTAAGTAGAGATCTCATTGTGACATTAATACAAAATAATATCGTTGTTTAATCATATATTGGGGGGTGTGTGGGTGTGTTAAAAATGAAGACATCTCAAGGTTTGTGAGCTGCTTGGTTCCTCGATGCCATTTACCACTGGGCTGTAGATTAGCATGCAGATACATGACTAGTACATTAGCCCTGATAATTTTAAAAAGAAGCAAAACAAATTAACTCTAGATTGCCATCACAGCTTTTTTAAACAGCTACTCATTATTATAGTTAAAGTATACTTAATCGAACACTTGTTTTTTTTATCATCATCATTTACTGGTACCAGTATAAAATTGATTTGTGGGTGCCTTCATTGCATTTTGGCTGTATGGTCTTATATCACATATATAGCAAGCATCAGCTCTGCTTCGAGTTACTTGAAACTTTAATCTCAGATAAATGTTTATGCTGTTTCAGAACTGATTTGTACATAGAGTCAATTTTTTGTTACTGTGAGCCAGGGGAGTCTTTTGTAACAGAAAAACAGACGTAAAATGAAAACTGGGTTGTGCAGAGCTGTGCCCCTATTAGTACAGATACTACAACAGACTGAAGCAAGCTGGGATCTGGAAGCAATATAGTTCTGTGTGCTGAAGCACTCTGGTCATGTAGTACCTAAGCTGCTCTGCATGAAATCTGCTGTCATACTTGCACCCATAGCAGGCTTGGTTTGTAACGTGTGGCAGTCAGGCCAGGTTAAGGGAGGATGATTTTATCTGCCAGCAGATAAAATATCCTGGCTCCAGTTTATGCCAGCTGGAGAGCTTTAGAGCACTGTAGTGTATCTTCTTTCTCTGTTTATGACAATAACATTCTTTTGATACAGGAACACTGGGAAAACTGAGCATTTTAGACTGAGTACATTAACTTGCATATCTCTGCTCGTCCTTTGAGCTGTTACTCTTGAGATAATTGTACTCCCACAGGTTCCCAAAAATAGTAAACAATGGAAATTCTTTCCAATTTCAATCCTGAATGTTCAAGTGTGGCACAGGTTTGGTGTGTCTCGTGTGCTTGTGGGGTTTTACATGGTTTGTTTTTTCCCTGTCTGTCACTTTGTGTTTTTTTTCTCTTAGTTAAGTGGATTTTTGATTTGAAATAAAAAGAGTTCTGTGCCTTTACAGTTGTCGTGTGATGTCCAGCTGTCAGCTGCTTTCTTGTTCTTACCTTCATTCTAGCACTGATTCTTGCTCTCTCCAGATGACAGATATTTCAGGTAGCAATGCTGCACTGTTAGAAAACAGATGTCAGGTTTAATACAGGTTATAATGTCAGTTACAAACACTCTTTTTAGGGTCCGTGTTGCTTGCAAAGAGACTCCTGTGAATTCTGCAGAAACTATAAACTTCAGCTTTCTTTTAACAAGAATGTTCTTTGGGTGTGGGTGGTACTGTCAGCCAAGTTTATAAAAGCTTCTCAAATGCAAAAATTACTGCAGGAAAGGAAATTCTACTGTCTGCTCTGTGCCCCAACACAGAACATGTTGTCATGTCACTGATCTTGAATTCTCTCCCAGATTTTTCACTCCTGACTACTTCTTTTTTCATCTGTCCTTTTGATTGGATGTCGTCTTTTCTTTATTTCAGCTAAGACAGCACACATCATGATTTCAGCGTGAGGGAAATCCAAATAATTAGATCAGGCCAATGATTTCTGGAAGCAATCAAATATTATGAAAAATGCTGTGTACTCCTCTTGCCTTTTATTTTTCATGTCAGGGTTGTAGTGCTTAAGCTGTACCTATTTGCAGGCTTTTCCTCGTTGAGATCATTGCTCCATACAATGATACCGTGGTTTCCATATATCACTTTTAAACATTCTCTTTTAGGGATATACTGAATTCATTATTTTGGGGGCGGGGCTAGAGAAAGGGAGTCTCAGTGTTCTCCAGGGAAAACAGAAATTGCATACTTACCTTTGTAGCTTTAGTGTTCTGTGCTTGATTATTGTGCAAGAAAGGCTTTTTGAAGATGCTGAAATGTGCAGCAAGTAAGACTGGCTTGGTGAATACTTCATAGCTTAGAGTGATTGTAGTGGTTATTTTCACAGTACTTTCGTTTGTGAGTCTGTAGGAAATCCAGTAGGCAATTTACTACTTTTACGTGAAAACAAAAACAGTTGTTGGATGATGCGATAATGAGCTGAAAGTGCAGGTGTTGGTGAAGGATTACTGTCAGCAGAGAGGTCTGTAAGCAGGCAGACACAAGATACTGACCGGAAGCTGAAGCTTAGTAAATTGAGATTAAAAATAAGGCAGTCTTTTTATTAACAGAAGAATTACCTGTGACAATAACATAACTAGAACTTTGAAAGATTGCCAAACAGAAGTGTATGGGTGCATTCCGAGGCTCGTTCTTTAAAGATCGGATGAGATGATTAGGTGGTTCCTCCTTCCTTAAAATCAGTACCGAACTACATACGTGGCCTGTGTGAAGTCAGCAGCACTCCTCTGTTTCAGAGGAGGTTTCTCTAAAATCTGTCTCCATTTCAGTTATGAGCTGCCAACTGCCCTGTAAACATAATCACCAGGATTAAATTTAAGTTTTATATACTCTTTTTCTCTTTCCTTTTGCAATTTCACATTATAGCTTGGTCTACAGTTGTTGATTCCCTGCTCTACAAAGATGAGCTTCACCATGCTCTTGGTAGGTGATATCAGTGCCATCACTGACCAGGGTAGGAATGAGTACTCAGCCTGTGGGTAAAAGGTAAGTCAGCTTTAATTCGCTATGACACAGCTCTCTAAGGTTTTCTTTTTATTATTCTTTGGAGAACTGGTCAATCATAAAGTGTGGTTATACCAGTCCAAGTTCCTAACATGTTTAAAATTTGGCTAGGTCCTTGAAGTAGAAGATTGGGACTTTTGTTTTTAAATACTATTGTGAGTTTTTCCCCAGCACCTGTGTCCTCTTCTCCTTTTTGAAAGGCAAACTTTATGGGTAATCAACCTGCTGCTTTTTGACTACTTTTACCTGGAGCCAGTAACCAAACATAGTTTCTCTCCAGTTGCCCAGCTGCAGGTATGGTCAAGAGAAATAATGAGGCCTGTGAGAAGGATTATTAAGTACTGGATATGGGGTAAAAAGCCAACTCTTACCATAAATCTTCAAGCAGTACTTCTGATTTCTACCATTCATTCCCTGTGCAGCTGGAAAGGAAGCTCTTTGGTGTTTTGTCACTCACTGCCTCAGGTAAAAGCTCTTACAGTGACAAGCTGCCCAGGAAATTTTACCTAGACTTTTAACCAAGAGGGCAGCACCTTTGTCTCCAGTCCTGCTTCTGCAGGATGAGCAAAATGGAGGTCACGATTCCTGTCCTTTGCTCTCCTGTCCCTGTGCTCTCCTTTGCACGTGCAGCCCAACCTATTGTCACCCTGGCCCTACTCACCTATTGTGGCATCTGTGCGGTGGCTGCTGCACTTAACAGGAAAAATAATGCAAAATTTGCGTAATTTTCTTTTTTTAATTACCTGATGCCTCATACTCAAGGATCTATCTAAGTTTTAAAAGTGTGATTAGGGCATATGAAAGTATAAACACCCTTTATATAAAAGCCAGCTTACATTTTCCACATCAGTTGAGTGATTTCTCCAGACAAAGTCATTAGTCTTGGTTTCGCTGTCCGTATGCACTCTGGGAGACCACAGTCTCCAGCCTCGTGCTTTTGTGAACTAACTTGCAAAAAGAAGATAGGTTTCTTAACTGTGCGAGTATCGGCCATGGCAGAGATGCCTGTTGGTAGGAGATTTTACTCAAGATGCAGTAATGATCTAAACCTGAACCTTGCATTTGGTGGAGCAGAATGGTCCTTGACAACTACTTTGTCTTGAGTAGAAAAATTGAATTCTTAAGCCTTTTAATTAAACAAGAGTATTTGTTGTCCTGTGGGGTAGCTGGTGTTAGCTGATCCAATCCAGCTGGATCATACCAGAAGTAAGAATGGTTGTGCCTTTCATACATGGATTGCCAAGCACATTAGGATCAGAATAATAGTCCTGCTCAGAACAAGGAAAACAAGTGCAAAGAGCTTGTGGAGGATGTCTGAGATTCAATAATTAAATTCTAATGTCCAGGCTGTCTTTTGATCTGCAATGTCAGTAAATGTGATGGCTTCACATAGGCTCTTCAACCTTCTTTATCATTGTCAGTATTGCATGTTTAGCCATGGCAACCTGTCCTGTATTTCACATTCTGTACTCCAAATACAAACGTGAAGAACGATCCTGGAGTGTTTGGGGTTTTTTTCACTACTGTCTGAATACTGTTAGTTGAGAACACTGGGTCGTGCATTGCTTTGTATACTACGTGGGCCTTTGGTTTCCTAACTGCAGTGTGTCTAGAAGCTATTTAAGTAGGGCTGTCTGTATACAGCTCTATCAAAATCTGTGTTTCACAGTTATAGCACTTGATCTCAGCAAAACTACAAAATTTTATTTCCCCCTTCCCTCTTCAAAGAGAGGACAGCTATTTTCAGTTACATAACAGACTGTTTTTAAACTAAGCATACAATATTTGTAATTGGGTCATTCTTCTGGGCTTTGATCTGCCAACACAATCAGGGCTGTGAGTTCTTTCAGCTTAAAACTCGATGACAATGGCATAGTTAAGTGTGACAACATACTCTGAATGCTTACCCAAATGCTAATGTTTACCTTATCTTCAAGGAGTGCTGAAAAGAGAGTGATGGTAACTTATTTCATGGTCTGAAATACGTTAAACATAGAGCTACTAAATAATTTGGTCATAGTCACCCAGGAAGTAGGGTGCAGAATTTTGTGGGGGGAACCTAAAAAGTCCTAACTTTTACTTCTCCAATATTCTGTCAGTATGTGACAGCCTTAATTTTATTTTTTTTTTTTTGTTTCTGTCAAACTCATACTTTAGTACAAAATTTTCCATGGACTTAGAAGAAACCAGTGTGACTATGTGAGGTGATGTATTTGCTGCATCCAGGTCTGGCAATATTTATATGCATTTCGTTATTGTTGAAATCATCGCCTTATAATAATTATACCAGATTTGGTTGTCCAAACCTATTAAAAAACAAACCAAGATGCCCTGCTCCAGCAGACAATTTGACTGACATTAGTTGTGTGTTTCTATCTCTGAAGATCTGTCAGCTGAACTATAGATGAACCTCTCCATTATTTTGACTGAGACTGGTGTCAAACTAATTGACTGACCTTAAGTGCCCCCTGTTGCTGCCTTTCAATACTGACACATCGTGGTGATTTCAGTCTTTACAGTTTCTCTGTTATCCAGTGTCTTGGTCTCCTCAGCTATTCCAAGAGCCACATTTTCTAGACTTTCCGATGCAGGTGTTCATTCCTAGTTGAACATGGTACAGCTTCGCTGAGTGATGGACTGAAAAATACTCATGTAAATACTTTGTTCTGCATGCCCCTGAGGGATAGACCTGTCCCCCTTCTCAGCATCATCGGTGACTATCCAGTCATATCCATCTAATCTTGTAACGTTGTCACTGGTCGTCACTGCTCAGTGCAGTACATAAGGATGTCACCCCTGTGGTCCTTGAAAGAAGTGCTTGAGCTGTCTTCACAGCAGGTCACAGACATTTAGTGGGGGATGTTGGATTACAGGAGTGGGAAGGTGGCAGTTTTATTTTTGTTGTTCTAGAAGAGAGCTGGAAAAAGCATCAGGAAGACTTTGTCCTTTGTGGATTTGGCAGTATGCCAGTTTGTCTTGATGGTAGTGTGGGATTCCTGATTTTGTTTTAAAAGCTTCTAACAGTGACTGTTACTTCAGAGGTGTTTTTCATTCCGTTTCCCATTGCCTGTTGTGCTGTTCGTCATCCTTTTATTTTGAGATGTTCTTTGAGGAACTGAGCCTCTGCACAAGAAGCCCAAGTGTTTTATTTCTTTTCCCTCCCTCATTCAAGTGAATTTCCAGTTATTCTGCTTCTTTGAAGGTATTGCGTGGATTTGTTTTCCAGCATCTCTGTGCAGCATACAAAAGTCTACTTTCTGTTGTCGCCTGAGAGGTAATCTGCACATACTTGAGACTTACAAAAGACCACTTTTTTTTTTTCTTTCCTTTTTTCCTGTAGCAGGATATTTTAATTGGCCTAGTTTGAGGAGATCTTGCTTTCCTGTGTAGCTCAAAACTGGCTGGAAGGTTGTGGGGCTACAGAATAGTGGCAGATGGTGACATACAGCTAATAAGCAGGGGCTTGTGCTCAGCTGTCAGTCAGAAGGCCACAAAGCTTTTGAACAGAGGATTTCCATCCTGCCTCCCGCTAGGAGTTCAAGCCCTCAAAGTGAAAATCCTGTGAGATACCATCTTCAAAGTAGCAGAATTAGAGGTAATTTCTCCAAAGCACTGTATTTAAAAAAAAAATAGAGAAATAACCCATACCATCTAAAAGGGCATACTTTCTTCAAATAGCTAACTCAGAAGAGCGTTACACTTGTGAAATTTGACATTAACTGCTGCTCACTGAGAAACACATCCAAAATCTTAATTTAGGGAGGAGGGGGGAGGGGAGTGGTCTGGAAAATTAACTGCTGGCAAAGCTGCAGCAGTGTCTGCTGTGTTCATGGTGACTAATGAATCTTTGCCCTCTCAGTGGCAGCAAAAATGCACAACTCATGAGCCTAGCAATTACTGCTGGAAAAATCAGTGGGACATGGAAGTGAAGTACAACTCTTTGCTGCAGCAAGTAACAGGAAGGGCTTTACTTGCATTACAGACTTTCTTACCTCCTACTGTTTAAAATTTACCTGCAAGTCTTTCAGTTTTGTGCAGATTTTTTTTCCCCGTTATTTTGCAAGAGGAAAATACCTTTTAAAAATATGTCTAGGAGTCCTTCTAAAACAGTTAGGCTTTTCTGTTCATATATCTTGGAGAAACCCAGCCCAGATGACTAGAGAACACTGAGGTAAGAACTGTTGTCCAAGGGGTGTCTTGCTTGTGCACTTGGCATGCTCACGTGTGCACAAACTATCGTGTGCATAGTCCTGAACCTAGTAGCTCTGCAGTAGCTGACCAGAGGTGCTAAAGATCACTACTTGGCCACAAGCGATTCTGACATCTATTCTCTTAGGAGAGAGAAAAACATTTCTCCTGGTTTTGGAGGCAGTTGGGCAACTTTTTTGGTTTGGGGCTTTTTTTGTTTGTTTTTTTTTTTTTTTATCCCAGAGCCAATCAAGAAGAAAAGCCGAAGAGTAGATAAATACACACACGCGAGTTTGGGGAATGGTAGCAGAACTGATGCTGTTTTCTTTTTGTGTGCCTTATGTGTTCTTCCTTCAGGATTCTTGCTTGAGCTTGTTGAGAGTAGAGAGCAAAGGAATTAAATTTGGAGAAATCATTTGCATGTTCTTAATAGTTAAAGTTACACAGAGACCAGTTCGACCAAGACCCTTTGTGTATTTAAATAGAAATGCAACATCAGGTATTCTGATAGAGTCTATCCAGTGACAGTGCTGACAGAAAAATCCCGGGGTGCTGAGGACACTATTGATGGGCAGAAAAAAGAGATGTTTCTGCATATGGTTTTTACAAAGCCTAGGGAAAAGGCTGTTTTCAGTGAAATATCTTTCTGGTGGATATGGCAGAAGATGGGAGATTTTAATTCTGGTTTGTGGTTGCTCTTTGTAAAATGCCTTTATTTACATGTGAAAACTGAAGGTCAGAGACTCTGGACAGTTGTGTTTGTGCCACAGTTTGCAGAGGGACATGGTCCAATTCAGGGTGAATGCTCATCATAGTATCAGTTCATGTGAATCAGTGACAAAATCTTCTGGGCAGCCTGAGTGAAGTGGAGAAAGTGTATATACATTGTGCAATGTTCTTTGCCAAGGTCTTTCCCAATACTAAAAAAAGTATTTTTTAAATGTTAATGCAGTAATGCTGTTTTTTGAGAATGATGTATTTGAGTCTATCCTGCTGCTTGTGATAACTGCTGTGTGCCTCAGGGGTTAACCCTCACACCTATGGCGCTAACACTGCCAATAGCAGGAAAAATGCACATGACTCTCTTTTGTTTGTTTGTCTGTCCATAGTACTTGTATGCAGTCATGAAGGAAGCAGCCGGAGATGTGGTGGACAGGGGGACCTCCTGTCTGGTTCTCTTGGAGTCTTAGCACACTGGGCCTTTCTTGCTGGAGCAGAAAAAACAAATGGGTATGAATACTAATTGATAATATCTTAATTGAGTCTGTGAGTATGGTGTTTTGTGGAAGCTGTTGTAGACCTGTTACAGAAATTTCCAAAATGCAGTTGGAGTTGTTGGGACTAAGGCATCCACGTATTTGTGAAAAATCTATGTAATAGTTGCAATTGTAATAAGACAGACTCCTCAGTAATCTAACATCTCTTGAGTCTGAGGCAGAAGGGTGTGAGCCTGCCTTGGTTTTAAGGGGTGTGTGTTTTCAAAAATTGAATATTGGCGGAAAGTAGGAAGACAGTGGTTAGTCACTGGCAGTAACATTTTTATAAATCAAAAAAGCCCCATCATTCAGCTTTGTTCTTATAATTTGGTGAATCCTCTTGCATTGTGTCGTGGTTTTTAAAGAGAGCCAACAGAAACGAAGCTCTCAAATGAATTGGAGAGAAAACAATTACATTTGGAGAGAGATACAGAAATTACAAATCAAATACCACATCCATAGTGACCCCCTTGAATTTTCCCTCAACGCAAAACTAAATCTATAATACCCAGTGCTCCAATCCTCCCCCTGCAATGCCTCTGCCATCCATAGGCCTAAACACAAGCCTCTGGAAGCCCCAAAACAGGCCTGCTCCTTACGTGTTAGCCCCAGTAAATCAGCTCCTGCCTGACACAGGCCAGGAGAAGGAGAAAAGGAGCATGAGCTGGCCTCGCTGTGAGTTTTTTATAAAGAGATAGCAGAATTTTGGGATTGAATAACAATTTTCTAGTCTCCAGAGGATTTTTAACCCTGTATTTCCCAACCTGGGACACATTGTATCTTAAGTAATTCAGTGGGACAGCTAAGTCAGAGCTGGCAAATAAAACAGAACTTCAGAGAGGGTAACCATTTTAAGGCCAAAATGGCAGTCCAGTTTGGTCATACCTGAAGCAGACATGCAACTGCAGCTGATTATTGGCTCTTTTGTTAAATGATGCCTGCTCCAGTCTGGTCTACATAGCCACATTTTCCTTCTGTGAAAGTAGCTGCTTTAAATAAAGTTGAAAGGAAAGTTGACACAAACCATTATGGACTTTTGAAAAAACCAAATGAGCTATTGAATTTTAAGGAGTTAAGATTTTTTTGTAGTCTTTTGGTTGCAGAAGCATAGAGGCAAATGTTTGTGGGAGTTAACTGTGCTTTCCATTGTAAGAGCACTGCACTGTGATCCCCCAGGAGGAAGGAGGAAACAGTTGAACCACATTAAAATTCTGAGATCTAACATCCCCTAATAAAAAGTGAACCCCAAGATTGTGTATCTGAAGTTGCAGCTGCCACTAAAAGAGGAGTTTTGGTTTACTTCATTAAAAGGCTGAGTTCCTTTTTGCATGACATTAAATGGTTGAGAGATTAGCGAATGCAGCACATGTACTCCAGGCTCCCCCAATTTGGTCTCCTGTGACTTTCCCAAACAGCTTGCTCAAACTCCTTTTGCTTTATAGATGAAGGAAATGTGGGAGAATATAATGGTCATCAGTAGTACTTTGTGTCTCCTGTGGTGGTGGTAACATGGCCCATCTCAAACACCTGCTCTATCAGGCATGTTTTTATCTCATATGTTTCAGGAAAGGATGAGTTTTTCCAATTCCATTAATCAATCAAACCGGCAATCCAGCCAGTCCTTCCATGCCTGTGCCTGGCTCTGGTGTTTCAAAATGGGCTTGTGCAGGGCAGGATTTTGAAACACTTGAGCTTGTACATGGCTCTTGGAAGTGCTAATGGTACAGTAGTAGGTAGGGTTCTTCTGTTAAGTAGACAGGAATGCTATTATGATGCCTTCAGAGTCGTACAGTAACATTAGAAATAGGAGCTTTAACTGTCTTGAGCCCAGAAGCACAGCGGGGCTCAAGACAGTTCAGAGTTGCGGGGCATAGGACTGACTCTCAAGATGGCTTAAATACTCACTTCTGCACTTTGATGAGTGTATTAAGTTGACGTTTTTAAGGAAAAGATACTCAAAAGTATCCTGGTAGTTGTTCCCAGTTGTAAACTTGTGTTCCGCTTTGCCTACGTTTTATATCACGATCCTTCACATAACTTGGCATGAGAATCAGTAGGTCCTTACTGACTTACAGGCAGCTCTGTCCCAGCCATGCCTGAGCTTTGTGAGTTTTTAAACCGCCAGCAACTGGAGCCCTGGGCAGGCTGCTGATTTTTTTCTGCACTTGCTTCCCTCTGCTCCGGTGTTGTAAGGTAACAGAACAAGATCCTGGGGCCCAGGCATTGAAAAGATACTCTAGAGGTGGTAGGACTCTGCTCTCTTCTCCAGAGGAGATTCAGCACTTGAGGACTGGGGCTGGGTACATTCTCTTAGGCTGTTCATAAGCATGTAGAAGGCATTAAGAGAATGTGCCTTAATTTCTTCTGTGGTCTGTCACTGTACTCAGTCACATACTGTGCCATGGAAGTATTTAAGAAAACTGGTTTCAGCCAAAGGTGCTGTGCAGTGGAACAGTCTGACACAGCAGATGTTTGCTCAGGAAGCCTTCCAGACAATGCTGACAAACGTTTGAGTATGAAGATTAAGTCCACCACCTTAGGAATTACACAAGAATGTTCAAGTTTTGTTGATAATGTTGATTTAATTTTTTTTTTTTCCCTTTTAGTCAAAATCCCTTTCTGGTAGCTGCATTTGGAGCTTGCTCTCTTACGAGACAGTCTAACCACCAAGCCTTTCAAAAATTTGGACGTTCAATGACTGCCTCTGACATGGTTTCAGAAGTCGGAACAGCTTTTAACAAACTCTTTGAAACCTGAAGCCAAAGCAGAAGAGGAGGAAAGGAAGAACAATGACTGCAAGAGTAATTGCATTTACCGTAGAATTGACATAAGTAATGCACCCTTTCAAGTGCTGTAGCAGCATTGGTATGCTAGGTAGATTTTTTTTTTTTAAATTTTATTTTAAGAATAGAAAAATATGATTAATGTAGATATTTTTTAAGAGTTTGGAATACAAAAATGTTTTGGCTGAAATAAGCTGTAGTTGCAGATCTGTTATAATATAATAAAACTAAACTAAAAATGTTTCTCTGTTCTTTTTGATAGTTATTGAGCAATAACTAAAATGTGAACAGCAAAAAAAAAAGATTAAAAAATGCACTTGATACTTAAAAATTCTTCCACCAGCTCAACTGAATTTCTTGGATTGCACCAAGGTTGTCATGTTTTCATTCTTAGACCCCCTGTCTAGAATTAGCTATTGCACTTCATTTTTTTCTGCCATGCTAGTATATTAAGAAGCAAAAAGTAAGCCTCTTTGGAAAGGGAATGCATGAGAGTTGCTGTAGGTTTTTGAATGTAATTAGTTGCCTTTTCCCATTCCCAGTCCCAGAGGCAGAGTTTGTGATGATGAGACTCCCCTTCCTGCAAAGTCTTGGGTTTGGGGCTGTGTTTTCTTTTTAGAAAGGTTCCTCTATTGCAGAATAAGGATATATTGTAGGTTATCTTAGCATTAAGCAGTAATTACACTTACCTGAAAAAAATGTGTTTTCTATTCCTTTAGCTGGCCTTGACCCACCTAGAACTCAGTATGATGAACTTTGTGAAGTTATCATCTGGAGCAGTAAGAAGCTTAG
Organism: Semnornis frantzii; assembly: GCA_013399775.1. Lineage (NCBI taxonomy): Eukaryota > Metazoa > Chordata > Aves > Piciformes > Ramphastidae > Semnornis > Semnornis frantzii. The sequence continues at coordinate 22,847 of VWYK01074305.1, forward strand.
TGCTCCTTAGCTGACTTGGCTAAACATGAAAAACTGAATCACTTTTAAAGCTCACATTGCCTGCTGAATGGAGCTCTCAGATCAGTGTACAGATGCAGAGGTAGCTAACTACTGACCAGCAGGAATGTGAATTGAAGGAACAAAAGGCAGCCAGCAGCACATACTTGAACCTCCCAGTGTTGTGCAGGCAGGTGTATGTTGCAAGTCAAAGGCAGAAATAGAAAAAAATGGTGGTTGCTGTTTGAGCTCCAAGTGGAGCACTTGGGTTTAGGGGCTTTTTGCTCACTCCTGAGCAAGACAGACAGGACTTCCACTCTTGGGCCATAATTAGCTGGCTCGTTGGCAGAGCAGATGAGCGTTGGGTATAAAGGCAGAAATCTGGGTGGGATTTTGCACAATATCACTGCTTAAATTTTTGAAAACTCAGTCAAAGCTTGTAGGGATTGAACCAATCTGGAGAGAGGGGCAAGTTCTGCAAAGTACAGTTAACTGGGTACTGCCCATAACCCTATAATTGAGCTCCTGGTGTATATATTCATTCAAGCACAGGAACAAGCATATAATGTGTCTAAGTATTGCAAAGGATGTTATATTTATTGCAGCCACTCTTCCAGTGATCTATCTCTAGGTTGGAGCATGGTATCAAGCATACCAGTTTGGCTTGCAATAGCTGCCCAAGAAAACACCTGGAATCAGAACGGCTGCTCCAAGTATTTCCCCTTCAGCCCTTAAAGCTGATATTTCTGGATGCACTGTGACTACTACCTCACCCCAATGCATTTTGTTTGTTTGTTTTTCTTATTAAACCAGCTGCCTATTTTTAAAATAGGTTTTTAAATGTCTGCTCATTTTGGTCTATGAGGATTCACAGGCTTTTTAGATTAGAACAAAGTCTACGTTTTGGTCTAGGAGTTTTGGTGTTTAAGCAGCCTTGTAAACTGTCAGCATCTTTGGGGGAGCTAAGCTACTATTGTTTTTACCCCCTGCAAAACTCCTTAAGAAGCCTGACTCCTTTTAAATAAAATCAGAAAATTAAAACTGATTTTAAAAAACAGCTACTGGATTTCTTTTAAAAATGAACATTTTGGGTTTGTATTTAGAACATCAGTGGTATTATAATCTAAATGGCATTTGTAGGCGAAGTCAATCAATTAACAGAGCTCAGTACCAATTTCAACCTGCCCTGCTGGTTTTAAAATCTACACAAGTTGTAACTCTGTTATTCACTAATGTATACAAATTTTTAAACATTCTGGAAATGTAGCAGTTTCTTTTGGTAGGAAATAAAACTAATAGCAAATTAATTGTGTGTACTGTTTGGTGTGTTCCAATCACATTTCCTAGGGAAGCCAAGCTGACTTTTTGCCATTCTTTCTAGTTCACTAGAGCAGTACTGCCACTGGCACATATAAAATACCCACAGTACCAAACAATCATCTGCCAGAGTGCTGCTGAAGACCCCCTCCATCTTCTCTAGGTGTACTAATAACCACAAAGGGAGTGGAGAAACAGCTACGTCTTTCATTCTCAATGATGTAAAAAGAAGCCTTTATCTTTTTAAAGAGATTACTTGTGTGAATTACATTTTCACATTGAATTCCCTGTAGATGAACCCATGTTCTTGTTTTTCTTCTCATACATTGTTCTAAGTGTCCCCGTAGGTAAGTACAAGTCCCATATAAACTCAGCCACCAGAACACAGGTCACCTCATGTGTAAGCAGCTACTCACAGCCACCTTATCCAGAGAATTAATTGGTTTTTTTAAACACAAACATGGCAAAAGAAAAAAATGCAACCGAACAGGCAATAACTAAACATGCTAATTTTATGTTCCCTTTTCTGATTGAGAGATCCTGCACTTCCAGTGGCAGGGAATCTCAATGTGTTCTGTGCAAAGGCAAACTGAAAAAGTACCATGCTGTACAGGTAACAGGGTAACACAACACTGTAGTTACAGATTTCACAGAACCAAACCAGCAACACTGCAGTAAGGAAATACCTCAAGTCTCAATACCTCTTTCAGTGTCTGAGGAGAACACAACTATTTAAACCAATGGGCATAAAACTAAATGTTCTTCAAAGCCAGGCCTAAGTCCTTGCCTCTGTCTTCACTCTTTCAGTGAAATTCTTGGAGCCAGCTCAGCAAAGCAAGGTGCAAGGGGCAGGCAGGCAGCAACAGGCTGGGGCATTTCCTGCATGAGAACAGACTCCTGCATGTGGCAAACACCACAGCCGCTTCCCTGCTGCCCTATATTTGGGATGCTTCCACGACCTGTATTGCCTACACACCTGCTGTGAATCCTGTATTTACCTAGTAGTAGGGGCCAGGGGTTTGCTCAGATTATCGTTTACCTTCATTAGCCAGTCTGTCCCAAAGAGTTTATTTTGAAACTATATTTACAACTGTTAACAAAGCAACTGGAATTAAAAAAGCAAGTCCACGGATGACAGATCAGCTTTTTTTTTCAGTTTGCTGCTCTGCTTCCTCCCCTTCCTTGATTTCCCAAGTTGAAACAGCAGCTCTGTCCTGTAAAAAAAGAGTAAGTAGGTCAGTCTCAGCAGTCTGGATCACAGAGGTACCATACACATGTAGATACTTGGAGGCACAGGTTTAATTTAAACAAGCTTCACACAGCAAAGCTATTAACCCAGCTAGGTAAGTGAGGTGGCACTGCCCTCTTGCAGGAATGCCACTAATAATGCTCAAAGCTGTAAAACAAACCCAGACAATTCTTCCCAGTTAAGGAAACACAACAGAAATGTCACCTCTTACAGAGATGGAGTTGCAGCAGTGTGCAGCCTCTCCTACGGGGAGCTTCTGTGGAACTTGGGCAAATGCACTTCCATGTTTAAATAGCTCACGCCCATGGAAAACAGCTCTGATGGCCAATAAGTGAGAATGCATTGCCTAACATATTTGATCCCCCTCTGACTTTTAGCATAGTAGCAGTGCATTAATTTTCAAAATATAAATGCTCAGTTTGACTGCAATACTGACTCTTTAAGATCTAGCTGGTTGACTGCAATTATTGAAAACAAAAGTCAGAATATTGGAACATGACACTGTTACATGAGCCCTGACTCATGAAAGTGAGTCTAGAATAGAGCGTTGAATATTCTTCAAAGTGATAACAGGTTTTGACACATGGAATATCTAATTAGTACGTTTCACTGAAATAGCACAGATCGGTTTGCATTTGAAGCATGCTGTATTGACATGGAAAGACTGGTGGATATTCTAATCTGTTGCAAGTTCTGTAGCTTCAGAGAACCAGAATGTTGCCTGCATTGAGCAGCATGAGAGAAGAAACCAGTTTACGGTAATCACAAGCCCACAAGTTGAAGGGGAAATGACCCTTTCTACAAAGCTGTTTTTTAAGGGAATTAAGTGATTGGAGTATGCCCTAAATTGCTACTCCCATCTTGCAGTGACCAACCCCTTCCCGCTCGGCCCCAAACTAGGGCTTCCTAGACAACTGCATTGAGTGGCAACAACGCTTGTCTGCTTTGTCTGTTCAGCTGCTTTTCCTCCTGCGCATGTACTGAAGAAGCTGCTGGCTGAGTTCAGCCACACCTGACAGAGGGAGAGCGCATTGACAGATGTGTTAACTGTGTGCGTATCATGGAGCTCATGAAAGTTTCACAGAAATCAGAGAATGAGTAAAAAAGACAAAATCCAAAATACTTCCTCAAGTGCTTATTAGCAGCTGGGTCCTGCTTGCCTAAGTGCTATGTTACCCTGGCAGTTTTGGCAACAGCTGGCCTAGGGCGACTGGCCAATCCAGTCAAGCAGACTTGTGCTGAGCACAAGGGCAGCAAGAGCCTTGCTTTGCACAGGGCCATATCATGTCACATGTGCGCCCTGGCACATCTGTGGGAGGAACTGCAGAGCTGCATCACTCAGTTTGCAGGACTCCTCTGGGACTTGCAAGATCTGGGCAACCTTTGCAGCAAGCCTTCAGGTATTTCCTCAGCATCAGCAAAAAAAGCAGGAGTTGAGCTTCAGACACATGCTTGTGTGTGCTCATACACACATGCATGCTCCATCTTCAGGAGCAAACCCATCTCCTGCTTGCCCCAGAAGAATTATCCCAAGCTTCAGATTATTTTTTAAAACTTCAGAAAGAAATGGAATGGGCTGTATCGTGTCCGAGGCTAATTTCTGGGAAGTTATTCAATGTCCATAAATCCCTTTAAAAGCAAATCAAATCTTGGAAAGGGTGGAAGTGGATCTGCAGCCGTTTTGTGAAATAGATCAAAAGGGAATCACCTTCTCTGAGACTTTGCTTCAGCCCAGTTGCCTGTATTCCCAAAGTAAAGTGAGGATTTAGCTATGTACAAACAAGTTAAGAAAGCAGATGTTCCGACTTAGCAGTCTTCCTTTGCTTTCACAGCTGTAGCTCACCCACTGCTGTGCTTTGGCCCTCACCCCAGTGTGATCATCACACTCACTTTTGTCTGAGATCATGAGACAGCTGACCACACTTCATACTTGCTTTTATTAGGTGTGCTGACAAATGACAGCTCTCATGTTCAGCAATAAAAGAGGATGTATGCTGTCAGCCCCTAATGTCATTGTGCTTTATATCCTCCCATTGGTAAAATGATGTAAGGAGACTCTGCAAGGCTTAGTTCCAAGTGAGGGGAAAATGAGCAGTGTGAACTGGAGGAAGGGAAAGAGACACTGGAGAGAAAGTGTAGGATTATTCTGCATGTAAAGAGCAACACTGACCCAAGAGGGGCTGGAGCAGAGGTGAGAAAGGCAGTGAAGCAAAAGGGAACTGGAAGCAGCAGCCCCCTTTAAACAAGTATAACATAACACCTTGAACTAGGAGAAGACAGTAAGCCAGTGAAGGGATTTCACTTGAGCAGGAGACACCAATGGAAAAGAGCTGTGGCATTAGGTGGAGGCTAAAAGCAGAGTGGAAGGAGAAGTGGTACAGGGATCAAGGAATGTACTTATGGCTCAGTAGCTGGGGATGGAGCTGCTGATGATGGAAAAGTTTCTCTCATGAGGACCTGGGGGAATGCAGAAAGGGTAAAACAGAAGGCACTGCTTTCATAAGTCTTCTCAGTTTACTTTCCAGTTCCTCCACAGTCTGTCTGAAGATTGCATGCACTACTCAGGCCTTTCCCTCTAGATTGAGCTTGGACAACTTAAGAGATTTCTGAATATTCCCATATTTTCAGTGTCTAAATAGCACAGTAACTTAGTAACTGAAGAAATATGACTCCATGCAACTTGCATGGAGTCAGGAGTCTGAGAGGGAGCAGAAGAGAAAGCCAGCAGCACAACCAGGCAAGGACTTTCCTCTCCTGCTACTGCAGTCATACAGTGACTAAAGCACAACACAAAGCTGCTGAAGGGGTAGAACAAATGCTGCCTTAAAATAACAACTGCGGGCCTCGAAGGTGGTCATTGTCTTCTACCTGTATGTGGATTCCAAAGGCAGCGAGGTCTCTGCGCAGACTGTCACAAGCCTCTAGGAGTGGTTTTCTCTCCTGCATTAACTGCTGCCTCTTTTCCTTTTGTGCCTGTTTCAGTCCTTTGTCTCCCGTGGCACCCTCCCTTGGCACGGTGTCATCTGCTTCCGGAAGAGCAAGTGCGTAATGACGGACCTTGGCACGGAACCTTACGAGTTCATCGACAACATTAGAGAGCACAGCAGAGTTGTCTCCTCCAAGAGCCACCTAGAAATCAAACAAGTTGTTCTACAATCTGAGAATGATTTTTAAAAATCCACCCCAACTCAAGTAGCATACACTGAGCCCTTGTCACCTCTCTTGGTTGTGCATCTTCCATATATTGGTGTGATTAAAATACCACAATCTCACTAATGCTGGACAAAAAGTTACAAGAGAGTCATATTTTGAAGTAGTTCAGCATATTCCTACACAGGAAAATGCTGTCTTGGAGCAGGGAACACCGGAAGTTCTACTGTAAGGGTGACAGAGCACTAAAAGAGGCTCCCCCAGAGAGGCTGTGGACTCTCCTTCTCTAGGGCCTTTCCAGACCCATCTGGATGCATTCCTGCGTGACCTGCCCTAGTTGGTCCTGCTTTGACATGGGGGTTGGACTCCATTATCTCCAAAGGTTCTTTCCAACCCCTACCCATTCTGTGATTCTAGGGGGCTCTCAGGTGAACACAACATGCTGCATAACCCCATCCTGGAACTCATCCCCACAGGAAACTTCCAATATGCCACCAGAAGTTGCGTAAATTAAGAAGGGATTGGACACATCAATGAAGAAAAGGCCTGGCACCATCCATACAATACAACAAAGGAAGCCCAACCACCAACTCATACATCCTTGGCTGTAAACATCTACAGAGCTAGAGCTCATCAGCCCCTCTCTCTCTCCTTCTGAGCTCTTTCAGGAGACATAAGGATTTTGGCTGTAAGTCTAGACTACGTTTTCTTCTTGCATCTACAGAAAAGCTCCCCAGATTCATACATCTGATTTGCCTTATCCAAAGTTTCATTTACCCAAAGAGACCCAACTGGTCTACTGGAAAGTGTCTCTGCCCATGGCAGGGGGGTTGGAACCAGAGGATCTGTAAGGTCCAGACAACCCAAACCATTCTATGATCAAGCTGCAGCCACTGCACACAATGGGTGTTTTCTGCCTGCTGCCTGGCCCTTTCCTTTCCTCAGCCAACTCCAAGCTTCTGCAGCCTCCTCTGGCTTGGCAGAAGTCTTGCTGGTCAACACCACAGGAAGGGGACAACCTCACTCCCCCCAGAGGGTCATGTTCTGACGGCTGCCAGGGCAGAAGCTCAGGTAGTAGCAGAAGAGGAAGGTCACTCCTTAGTGCGGGTGCAGCCAGGGTGCTGGTCTCTCTTAGCAGAGAGTCTCCCTGTTCCTCATTAGAGGCAAACTCCTACGAGGAAGGGAAAGGACAAACCCCCAAACAACAAGAAAACGCCACTGCCGTACTTTATCACTAAGACATGCGAGGGGGGGCAGACAATGAAGCAGTGAAATGTAAAGCACACCAAGGCTGGGGGGCAAAGTTGCTGGCAGTGACGCTCAACTGGGAGCAGAAGAGCAGCTGAGTAATTAAAGCCAGAGGGGACTTTATTTAGTCACTGAACAGCAGGATGGAAATGAAAGGGAGTAGTTTCAGAGGTCACTGACTCAAGCAAACAAAGAGGAGGAGGAGGTGGTAAGGGGGGAAGCTATTGAAGACAGAGTGTAAGATGCTCAATGCTGTCCACAGTCCTAAAAGACAAATTCCCCACGATTTCAAAACATATTAACATAGTAAAGAAGAAGTTTGAGACTGAAGAAGGTAATAAATCTAAATTCCAGAAATGCTCCATTCTAACCTAAGGCACGTAAGAAAGGAGGATAAATGCTTTAATACAGAAGGGAGACAAAAGACAGATGAGTGGGGCAAGAAACACGCCTCTAAACACCACTGCCAAAGTTCAAACCACACAACCTACTCATGACACAAGGCAAGATCCTCCAAAAGGAGGGGCAGCGTTAGGAGGTGAAGCAATTCAATCTCCATGTAAAACACCGTAACCTCTCAGGTGATCTCTATTTTTTTTCTCCTGCAGTACCAACCAACCCAAGCAGTTTATCAGAAGTTTTATGCAGAAATTTAGACCCTACCTACCCCACAGATGATCACCTGTTTGCCCCAGCTGCACTTGCAATACAGCAGAGAGGAAGTCCTCACATTTGCTCTTCACCTCTAAAAGGCACAATGGTTTCCACCCATTGTCTTTTCAGACAGACCCTTTTTCCCCACCCGTGGCTGTCCAACTCCTTCTCTTGCTAAGGCAGAGAGAGACAGGCAGTCTCATTTTACACAACCAATAAGGTGAACCATCCCCTTATGGTACCTCTCACTCCAACTACTGCAGGAGCACAGGCAGCTACATTAGACCGTAAGGTTAATTACCTGAGATTAGTCCCATTCCAAAAGCATGCCAGATGAAAACATCCAAATGGGCCCAAACACAGTTCTCCATAGCCTCTGCATTAAATTGTTAGCACAGCGATGGCCAGGCCAGCTAGCCCTCTCCCAGACCACCCACAGGCCAGGACGCCCTGCACTCAGGGACTGCTCCTGGCTAAGGGGCGAGAAAGGCTGGATGCTGAGCTGTCGTGGCACATCTTGAGGTCAGACAACAATCCCTATACTGTTTTATTTACTGATGTGTAGTGACCTTTATGATGAAGATTTTGATTTATTCATTTAATGGAAGCTGAAAGAGCAGAGGGACAGATTCTGATGTGCTGCTCCTTCCTGCCTACCTCATACCCAGTGTCTTCTGCTGATCCAGAGAAACTAGCACAGCATACAAATGAGGGAAGTATTCAGACACTTGTTTCAGCAAAAATAAAGGTGCAGCAGGCTCCTGCATATAGGCAGGCCAGAATCTAAAAGAACAAATTTGCCATCCAACTTACAGAGCAACATAAGTGTTTAGTACAACATTAAGACGTAACATAACAAACCACGGGTTATGAGGAACAACAAAATGCCAAACCACATCCAATTGCTGTTCTGAAAGGAATTTTATGGAAAAATCCACAAGTAGGCAAAGTAAATAAATGCATTTATTGCTATACTGCCTGACTTCCAACAGATTAATAACATTACATATTTTCTTTTATCCTCTTCTCCCCATACCCAAAAGAAATTTTTGCAGAACTGTTTTTTTAAAGAAAGTTTTCAACTTCTTGGTATTCAGTTCCAGATTTGAGCATAAAGGAGCACAGAACAGCCTGCTAGTCTCCAACACACTGTGTCATTTTAAGTGCTCCCCTCCCTAACATCAGAATATCACCTCATATTTATTACTCTCTTCCTTGTGTAGTACTTTGCTTTCAGCTTTTCTCTCCTTTTTTTCCCTGCCCGTTCCTGCCTTTCCAAACACTAGAGGATATGTAAAGTATTTCCAGCGATGAATCCCCTCACCACCCTCCCCTCCTCACACCCTTACATGGCCCAAGGCAGAACAGCTCTTTTCCCCACACCCTGGCTTTCTGCAGAGGAGCTAGACCTCAGCTCCTGCTGTGCAAGGAGGTCACAACTGCAAATATTCATATGGCTGCCTGGGTGCCACCATCAGAAACAAGAGGAAGAGCCAGGGGGAAAGACAGACAGATAACAAAATCACCTTAAAGGCTTCCAGTGGTAGCTTTTTTGTATTTCATTCCTCAGCCTTCTACTTCCACAGCACAATTGCCGTAGAAATCACACAGGAGTATCTCCAAGAAAAAACCCTACGCTTTGTTCTGCCTGCTCACATCCTCTCTCCTAAGACATCACAGCAGAAAGTGCAAGCAGTGCAGAAAGGTTTACTAAAGCCATAAATAACCCTGCTCCATCTGATGCCTTTAGAAAGCGTCCTATAAAACACAACACTGGTGCTGCTACCACATCAGAGAACACACAGAAGAGATGTTTCGTACCTGTCTTTCTCCAAAGGACACCCCAAGGGCATTAAAAAAGCCTTCTATATAGGAAATAATGCTTCCATACACAACAGAACTTCTAGGAGATCCAGCATCCTGTTTAAAAAAAAAATTGTCCAGTCAATACATATTACAGAAGTCAGCATCTCTCTGTAGTCTAGTCCACAAGGGAAAACTATCAGTGATTATACAGATCTGCCTCCACCAGAAATGCCTGCCCAGACAGGAGCTTTTAGAGATATAAAAGCACCTCATAAGAAAGAGGGAAAAGATTTAAGTAGAGGAGGGAGGGAAAGAGTTTATTACCAGCATGCAGAGTAAGAAGAGATGTGTGAAGCTACTACACATTACGTGCATGAAGTAATTTCGACCTAAAAATAGCACTCCTGGGCATGAAAGTGCTGTGTCTATGAAAACAAAATAAAAGAACAAAATCTCAGTTCCAAGGGCACCTATAAAATAAATGATTTTAAAAACCCCAAATCGTTTTTGAGCATGTTATTGATTTAAACAACACAAAGATTGCTTTGAGACAGCTTGGGGCGTTTTGTCATGCCCCGGTAGCAGCAGCAACCACCAGCATCGGCGACACAAGAGTGGTTTTTAAGAACACTTGTATTTCTTTCCTCTAGATTCACACACGCCAAAAATAAATAAAATTAAGATTAAATGACAGACTGAGAAGCAATTTAAGGGACTAACCCTTGCCTAAAAAAAGAGTGATGACACACACAACCAAATTAGCAGCCGGTACTGGATTTTATCCAGTATCTCCATTAGGGCCTGAGATAAGAAATAACCTAAAATCTGTACAAGATCTGAACTGGAAGGAGCTGAAGCTGACTGCTGAGGGAAAGGGACAGGAATGTTCCAACTTAGGTAAGAAAGCTGAGCTTAGAGAGAGGAATGAGTAGTTACATTTATGTCAATTTACACACAGTCCTTAAGAAAACACCACTACACACAGCTACTAAGAGGAAGTGTTCAGACAGCTGCACCGCACCCAGAAAAGCTCCACCACAACCAGAAACCTCTGCCAGTGGCCACACAAATACCACCCCAGCCCCCCTCGCCCCAATTCTCAACAAAAGGATTGACGGAAGGAATTCAGGGAGGGCAAAGTGAGGCTACTTGTACTTTGGAGTGGTAGTGCTGCTACGAATCCCTCCTGCAAACTGGTTCGAGTAAGGGATTTGCTCAGAGAGTAATTTTATAAAGATAAGGCTAAGGACAGAATTTAAAGCCAGTGCTGAAACAGGGCCATGAGAAGGCAGGATGCCTAAACCCACAGGCTAGTTCTCTCTTAAAATCAGTTATCACTACATATCCTACATCTCTTTTCCAGCAGAAACATCGTGGGTGTGATGACACAAAAAAATCAAGAATCGCATCAAGGCTGAGCTGCTCGCTTGGAGCAAGAAAAGGGAGCTGTTGGTAGAAGACCCAGAAGTGCTTCAGACTGTGTTTAGGGCTCAAGCCTTGTTGTCCTTAGCAGATGCCTCCTTTGTGTCAGCACCAATAGATATTAACAAGGTCTCAATTTGCCAAAAGCCACCTGAAGGTGGACTCTTGTAGGCATGCTGAGGCCACAGTTAACAGTCTGCTGACAGCAGAAGGCACTTGGTCCCCAAAGCTGAACTCACAACCCTAACTGCCTGGTGCATCTGGGACTGCCTGCCATAGCCCCCTGCAGCAACCACCACCTCCATTTCCCAATACAGGTTGACGACTGTGCACGGATGTTAAGCAAAGAAGCTGGGTAAGAACATAAAACCAGCATTAAAATTAGCAGCATGCCGCAGCGGCTTCAGGCCTTTCAAAATCCTTAGGTATAAATAATATAAAGCAGCAGGAGAGAAACATCTTTTGGACAGAATAAAGCACCAAACAACAGCCCTACACAATTCCTGTGATACGCTCAGGACAAATGGGCACCATTAAGGTCAACAATTTATGGAGTTTTGTTTCTGCTGGTTTCTTATGTGAACAGTAAACTAATCTGTCTGCATTAAACAGTAGGACAGTGGACAGCTGTCATTTTCTGATCTCTGTATCCTAATGGGTTACCTTAGTAACAGCCTTAAGCTGTCTGTTGCCATGGTGAATGAGGTCCATAATTGCTGCAACAGCCCTGGAGGTGTCAAAGTCATCTGCAAACGCAGCCTTCACGGTTACTTTTGTGTTGGCTAGCCTTCAAGAAGAAAAAGTAACGTTTAAGATAAGACAAACAAGATGCCAGCGGTATGCTGAATTCATCAGCTACTCAGCCAGAGGGAGTCATTGAAAGGACACTGTCATTTCCTTCCTATCTCGCCTATGATGGGCGATGCCACAGTGACCAGAGAGAATACAGCTTTCAGATGCAAAGGGGAAAAAACTTGATGCACATCAAAATACAAAGTGCTACATCCCCTCAATAAATACCTGGAGCCAGCAACAGCAGAGCAAGGCTTGCCTTAATCATTTCAAAACGGATGGAAAATGAGGTTAACATTTAACACACTAAAGATTTTGCTGAGCTGTTCTCCTTCCAGCAGCCCGTTTCTCATGCTAACAGCATCCTTCTCTTCCAAAGCCACGTCACACACATCGCCCCCACGCCTGGCAAGAAAACTGACTTAGGGTCAGCCAGGGGTCCTGTTGGCAGGATCTGGATCAGAAGCAAACCAGACCACAAAAGCACTGACTCAAGGATGCCATTTCGTGATAAAGCTCAGGAGATAGAGCTACCTGGGGAACCTCAAGCTATCCTAGCACCTCTGGGACTCTCCTGAACCCTATTTTGCCTGTTTCCAATTGTTTTTTCCTGAAATCTCTGCCTCCCCTCAGGGCTACTGCCCTAACTCAGTCCTCCCAACACTGTTCCCTCCAAGTTTCCTCCTCTCTGCTGAATATCTACCACTTTCCTAATTAAGAGCTCTGTTTTGTTTTGGCTGTTTTCACATCTACTGATACATGAGTTGTGCCCTCCCACCTGTCCCCCACTGACAATCCACTTCGACTTCCCCGCATGCTTCGTGTCTCTCAGCCTTATCTCTCACCAACAAGTCTCCTGAAGCCTCCTGCCGACGGACTTTGCATTAACTACTTGTGATATTTGGCAAAAGCAGCTCCACTTCCTTGCCCCTTGCAAGCCTACAAGCTCCCTGACAGCAAGACGCTTACACCACAAGGAAGCTGCCTCTCATTTCTACAGCACAAGCCATTCTTTTCTGATCCTATGTCCTGAAGCAGCCTGCATGCACGTGTGTCAGTATGCTCAACACCCCTCTTACACTGACTCCAGAGCGTTGTGCTCATCTTCTCAGCTTTGCACCCAGTAACAGAGCACCCATCTCTCCTGGAAGGTGACCTAAGTTTCCTAAAGGACTCCAAAGAAGATTCTTCTTGTCACTGCCAAGGTCACAACCACCATCATTTCTTCTTTCCCTGTGACATCTCTGTCCCTTACCAATTTCTCAGTAAGCCCTTCTCTCCTCTGCCTCATGCCACAGTGCCAGCCAGCTTAATCACAAGCTCACATGCACAAAGTGTGTTATTTTCTGGTTGTCCCCTTTTTTCTTCACTTGCTAACACACAGTTCTACTTACGAACTGAGTAGCCTCACAACTTCAGTCACAGTTTTGTCTGCTCAGGAGGAGAACAGATGCCTGTGTTAGTACAGACATGCTGTACAAACTTGATGAACTCAATCTCAGTGGTGTTTTCCAACTGGAACAGTGCTATGATTCCATAAATAACGAGGATTTTTTAAAATACAATGAACTAAATGTAGCAGACTGAGGAAAAGCAACTAGCTACAAAAAGGAGGGGGCAAAAGCTGCCCTTGGTGAAGCCTGACGGGAACAACCACACCCTCCTCCTCAAACAGATCTCTACAACATTCAGCCCTCTGAGCCTGTTGGCAAACTAATGCTCAAGCAATCACAATCCTTAAGATGCAGGAGGTACACTTACCTTTCCCACAGTATGTCTTCTCTAACAGGGTCACACACCAGCTCTCCTCTTATGTAAGCATTTGCATCTCTAATAAATGAGGAGATTGCCTGAAGAAGGTGCTTTGCATCATCCATGGTCTTGTCGCTAAATTCTACTGCTAAGGAGGAAAAAAAAAAAAAGGGGGTGTTATGATAAAGAGGATGCTGTCTGTCACACACTTTGAGACAAAGGCATTCCAGGAAAAGTTTATTACTTGTCATAGTGAACTTTTCTTACAGTTAGTTGCCCTTTTAATTAAAATCTCTATTCCTCATTAGCACTAGGGAAATTAAATCAGTATACAAGGCAGCTATTACACATGACAAAGTATAACCTATTGGAAAGGTATCAGACTGATTCAAAAAGCATCTGGAAGCTGACTGAAGCAATAGCTACGTGACTATTTTTTTTTTCCCATTATTGAATCTCTCTTTGAAGTTATTACTCCAAAGCATATGCATTGCACTTATTTCCAAATGTCACTCCAGATTTAGGATGGCAAGATATACCTTTGATCAGGCACTTACAGTTTATCTAGCATCTAAAATCTAAATGGACCTAACATCCTGCAATCTAGATTCTGCACTGGATATACAATTCCTTCACGATATCAAAGCTAAACTGACCACACTGCTTAAACTCACAAGGACATGTCTGGGATGGGACTCACCACACTCAACTTACACACTTGCATCTAAATCTCTAATAGCCCCCGGAAAGAAAGATAAAATTTTAAGGTAAATTATTTGCTGCATCCTAAGCGGAGCTCTGTTTTATGATGCAATCTGTTATACCCCAACCCTACAGTGCTGCTCTTTCATCAGCCACAAATACAGTGTAAGCTGCCTCCACCAACACAGCACACAGGTACGGTCATTACATTCAGTGGGACTCTCACTTTGGCAAGAAATTGGTTTTTGGGAACTATCAGTGTCCACTTCTGCTGTCTTAAGATTAAACAGGTTCCTCTCACCTTGCCTACACCCTCAGAAGTGCAGGTGCTGGACTAGCTCCCTGTCATTTTACTGTGAGCTGCCATCAGCTAGAGGTAATTTTTTCCAAACAGATATATTCTGTAAAATGAAGAGACCTCAAAAATCATCCAGTCCAACCCTCAACTCAGCACTGCAAGGTCAACACTAAATCATGCCCCTAAGCACCATGTCCACACACTGCTTGAACACCCCCAGGGATGGCAACTCCACCACTGTCCTGGGCATGCCATTCCAAGGTTTGATAACCCTTCCAGTGAAGAAATATTTCCTTATATCCACCCTAAACTTCCCTTGGCAGAGCCCCTAGCCATTTCCTCTGGTCCTGCCACTCGTTGTCAAGGAGAAAAAGCTGGCCTCCTTCTTGCTCCAATTTCCCTTCAGGTAGTTGTGGACAGCAATGAGGTCTCCCCACATCCTTCTCTTCTCCAGACTGAACAACCCCAGTTCCCTCAGACACTCCTCACAGGCCATGTGCTCCAGGCCCTTCATGAGCCTCACTGCCCTTCTCTGGACACACTCCAGCACTTTAATACCCTTCCTATAGTCAAGGATCCAGAACTGAACACAATACTTGAGGTGTGGCCTCACCAGTGCTGAGTACAGGCAGATTATCACCTCCCTGTTCCTGCTGGCCACACTGTTTCTAATGCAAGCCAGGATGCCGCTGACTTTCTTGCCCACCTGGGCACACTGCTGACTCATATTCAGTCAAATATCAACCAATGCCCTCAGGTCCCTCTCCAAGTTGCGGTTTTCCAGTCACACATCCCCATGTCTGTAGCTTACCATGGGGTTGGTGCGACCCAGGTGCAGGACCAGGTACTTGGCCTTACTGAACTTCATACAGTTAGGCTTAGCCCACTGATCTAATTTGTCTTGATCTCACTTCCTTACCCTATAGCAGATAAACACAGCCACCCAGCTCCATCTCAATTCCTTCATCCAAATCATTAATAAAGATATTAAGGAGGACAGGCCCCACTACTGAACCCTGGGTGACACCACCAGTGAGTGGGCACTAGCCAGATTTAACTTCATTCACGACTATTCTTTGGGCCTGGTCACCCAGCCAGTTTTTCTCTCCAGTGCAGAGTGCACTTATCCAAGCCTTGTGCCATGAGTTTTTGAGGGAGAATGCTGTGGGAGAAAGAGCCAAAGGCTTTACTAAAGTCCAGGCAGATGATGACCACAGCCCTTCCCCCATGCACTAGTCCACCTTGTTGTAGGAGACTGGATTAGTCAGACAGGACCTGCCTTTTATAAACCCATGCTGCTGGGCCTGATTGCCAGGCTGTCTCATATGTGCCACGTGATGGCACTCAGGATGACCTGCTCCACAACCTTTCCTGGAACCAAGGTCAGACTGGCAGGCTTTCCAGTTCTCTGGATCATCCTTTTGGCCCTTCTTGTGGCTGGGTGTCACATTACCTAGCTGCAAGTCAACTGGGACCACCAACAACACAGTTTTCTGTAGAAGAGCACTTGGACCCCACACAAGACAGCTCACCCAACTTTGGTGGAAGTTGTGTTCACCAAGGACAGGCCTAATTTTAAATGCATTCCTTCCCACAACATCACAAAGTCGATTACCGGAATCAAAGTCCCATTCATAACCAGTGCAGCATCACTTCACTGTTTTATGCTAAGGTACATCCAAACTACAGCTTGCAGCATATTCCAAATCTCTTCAGCACTGAGCCTGTAGCTTCCACAGCAATCTCAGCCCAAGTCCTGCACATGTTACAGGCAACTGCCCAGACATGGCTCTTTAAAGCAGACAGCGTGAGCAAGGGGATAGATCTCAGAGGGCAGGAGCAGCCAGATGTGAGACTTGATCTCAGCTCCATTAGCCTAAATCCCAAAGAAGCCTACGCATTTAAACAGACATTCTGTAGGATTTAACCCAGCATAACTAAGGCATAAGTCTGGACTTATATTTGCCAGATTTTCCACTTCTGTGTAATTAAAAAATCTGTGCTACTGCCTCGTTAACACTGGTTTCAAATTTAAAAGATGAGTAAAAAGACGAATAAAAAGTCCATCGTAGAGACTTTTAGAAAACAGTGAGATATCAGAAGAGATCATTTATATCCACTAAGATTATTCCACTGATTACCCTGGTTACAGGAACTCCACAAGAATACTTGATGAAAGTTTATCCCCATGAAGCCTGCTTTGATTAAAGCCATTCTTCTTCCCTGAATCACAGCGTTCTCCTAAACCACCGCCTGCAGGCACTGCAAACCCACAGCATGACACAGGCAAGCCCAGCTCTATAAACCTTCACTGTACTCCCTGCTCCTTCTTTTTTTTTGCCACTGAGGGCATCACCAAGTTACAGAACATATGCTTATTAGACCAAACAAATAATTAAAGATCAGAGAGACCAAAACGTTACAGTTCACCCAGGTTCACAAGATCACTGAAGTGGTTCTGGTGACCAGGAAAGTGTCTTGGGGACAAAACCCCACTGCCTGCAGCAGGCTTGCAGCCCCTCAATCTAACTGCATAAAGCAAAGCACCTGCTGAGGAGACACAAGAGGAAAAGCACTACCTCACAATGGGGTCCCACAGGTCTTCAGAGAAAGCACCTCTCCTTTTAAGCTGCACTCAGAAGTAGCTGGCAGGCATATCGGTGTTGGGGCATCATGTTACTGCCTGTGCCATCTAGGAAAGACCTCTCCCCAGTAGCCCCAGGTGCACTGAACAATGGTGATTCAGGTCAAGAAGAGGACAGCCAGAGGCACCAGCCAAAGCATAAGGCCTGGATCACCACCACTGCCACCAGAGTTCACCTTAACCCTGAGCACCTTTGCCCCAGCAGCCCGAGCAGGCAGAAAGGGCAGTGGAGCAGAGGGGCACCCTGGAAAGACTGTGCAAGGCTGATGTCCTCCATCAAAGCCTCTTTCGTCTGCATTTTCTTCTGTTCCTCATGAACAAGGCACCCAGCTTTATTCTCTCTGGGACAATCAGCATCTCGGGAAGAGTCTTCTGCTCCCACAGAACACAGACATTTCCCTGGACATGACCCTCCAGTCCCTGCCCCCTCCATGGCTGGAGTAGTTGGTAAAGTTTGTCCCCAAGTGCCCATCAGCACCCATCAGCACAGGTAGGCAAGAGGTAGCCCAGACCACAAAAAAGGCCCATTCCAAGCCCAAGATCCACGTAAAACACAGCACCAAGCACAAGCCACATTTCCAACTGTCAGGCACCATCCCTCATTTGTCTGACTATGAAGACCTTTTACAGGCTCTCTTCAGTAAGCATGGTAACTTAAGTCAACCCTCCAAACCTGGATTTAAGCAAGCACAAAAGGTTCTCCTTCATAGGCAGGGATGGTGGGAATCAGCACCAACAGGTTTAATCTAGGAAAATCTTCTTAGTAACAAAGTGGATATGTTTAGTATCTCACTTATAAAGTTATTCAGGAAACAGAGAGGCAAGATGATGAGGGCAATAAACTTATCCGTGTTCTAAAGTGAGTTAATAGCAGGAATACAAACTGCCAGGCTGCACAGGAAATGCCTGGCTCTGCAGGAACTGATTCTGACTCTAACTGGACAAGGAATAACCACACTCTACCTCGTAATGTGCAGGTGACAAGCACAGCAGACTATCTACCAGATGGCTTACAGGTACTGCACTCTGACATACCACCACCATATGCATTCATAAAAAGTTACATAAAAAGGCACAGGTAGCCCTCTGTTTTTATCACAGGAAGGTGTTGAATCTAAAACTCAAAAAAAAACCAACAAAAAACCAACAAAAAAAAAAAAGGTCATGGCCTTGCAGAGGTTTAAAATGCAGCCAACTGAAATGCAGGCAGCCCCATACTGCAGCACCCCAGTACCATTCCTTCCCTCAAGGGTACACTTAGAAATTGCCAGCCAGTCAGCTTCTGTTTACAGGACAAATATCACAGAATCATTCAGATTAGAAAAGATCCCTAGCATCATCAAGTCCAACCATCAGCTCTATTCTACAGAGCTCA
Source organism: Semnornis frantzii (assembly GCA_013399775.1). Taxonomy (NCBI): domain Eukaryota; kingdom Metazoa; phylum Chordata; class Aves; order Piciformes; family Ramphastidae; genus Semnornis; species Semnornis frantzii. Next base: position 41,253 of record VWYK01074305.1, read on the forward strand.
CCCCTAAACCATATCCCAAAGCATCACATCTAAGAACCTTTAAACACATCCAGGGTTGGTGACTCAACCACCTCCCTGGGCAGCCCATTCCAATGCCTGACCACTCTTTCTGGGAAAAAAGAATTCCTCATGTCCAGTCTAAATCTACCCAGTCGCAGCTCAAGGCCATTCCCTCTTGTTCTATTGTTAATTACCTGCGAGAAGAGACCAGCACCAACCACTCCACAACATCCTTTCAGGTAGCTGTAGACAGTGAGGAGGTCTCCCCTCAGCCTCCTCTTTTTCTAATTAAACAGTCCCAGCTCCTTCAGTCACCTCTCATAAGATTTATTCTCCAGGCCCTTTGTCAGCTTCGTTGCCCTTCTCTGCACTTGCTCCAGCACCTCCACATCTCTCTTGTACTGAGGTGCCCAAAACTGAACACCATATTCAAGGTGTGGCCTCACCAGAGCAGAGTACAAGGGGACAATCACCTCCCTTCTCCTGCTGGACACAGCATTTCTAATACAAGCCAGAATGCCATTGGCTTTCTTGGGCACCTGGGCACGCTGCTTGTTCATATTGAGTTGTTTGTCTATTACAGCCCTCAGGTCCCTTTCTGCCAGACAGCTCTCCAGCCACACTTCCCCAAGCCTGTAGCACTCCATGGGGTTGTTGTGGCCCAAGCGCAGGACCTGGCACTTGGTCTTGTTTAAGCTCATACACAGGATAGCAGTGTAGTTCTTAGCCTTTTATTTTCCTTTTGTTTTAAGTACACACTTGTTCAAGACACCCAAGTGTCCCCAGCTGCAGCCCAGGAACCATTCATGTGTGCACAATGTATTTCCTGACAGAGACCCAGGGAAAACAGCTGGGCATGCCACCATCTCACCGCCTCACCCTGCAGTGGCAACGCTCCCTACTGCCTGCCCCCTCTTCTGCTCCAGACAGGGGCTTGTTCTGCAACAAACCTCACAGATGGATCTACTCTTTCCTTCCTACCATGGTCGAGGTTGTCAGTTAACAACCACCAGTCTCTTGTAGCTCATGCTTCAAAGTACTTCCAAGATACATGGCATTCCTTATGCCTTCAGCTGCCTTAAGAGAGGGAAGACCCACCAGGAAGATCAAATGGGTGGCTCCTGAAAGCAGCTAGAGGTATTAACAAGCAGTAAGACTTTTCAGTCCAGTGGCTGCACATATAGGAAGGTTTGTAGTGCACTGCACGCTGATGGACACTACCAAGCCACAAAGCCTTAACCACACCAGTTCTCCTGGTTGTGCTGCTAGAGGTGCTTTATCTGTAGCAGCTAGAGATCCACTGAAACAATGCAGCAGGCATTGTCTCATGTTCCACCATCCCCCAGCCATGCCAGGACAGTCACCATGCCAGATGACCCAAAAGTAGTTAGAGAACTATGAAAACCATCTACTTTAACCAACTATAAAACCATCTGCTTTTAGCAGGCCCAAATAAACTGGTAAAAAATGCTATCCAAGCAAAAAACTCTTTCAGTTTGAAGCAGCACCTGCTTTCTGGAAACACAGCACGAGCAGGGAAGCTGACAAAATCTCCCCACACCTCTTCCCACCAGCAGTGTTTTCCAGACTAAGAGGATCATTAGGCTATCAAGTGCTGGGGTAAGCAAGCTGCACTGTACCACAGAACTGCCTGAACACTCAGTAATTCCATGGGACAAAAAATGATAACACAGCAGGGAGATAAAAAGTTATTAGCAAGCCCTTGTCATACCCTACAGGAATACAAGGCAAAGCTCTACCTAGATATGTCTCTAAAAACAGCTGATCATGACTGAAATATAAGTGACTGCAATAATGCAAATTAGAGGTGGAGGTAATTCATTAATTGAAAGTGCAATTAACTGAGAGTTACAATTAACTGCAGCTCAGGAAGATATTTAGATGAATGGTTCTGTACTACACTTGGTAAAGATGCTTTTCTAAGTGAGAGTGGGAGAGCAGCCCCACAGAGCACCACCAACCTTTGCACCCACTAGAGGATAACTGCAAGGCACCACAGGGAGAGCTCGCTCCACCACCACACCTCTGCACTGCTGGTTTGGGAAGCGTGTGTGGAAAGCCATTTGTATATCAAACCCATGGGAAATGATTCTCAGGGTGAGGGGAGTAGAGCAGAACTGGTAGACCTTTAAGGATATTGTCATTACAGTGCAAGTGCTCTCGATCCCTGTGTGTAAGAGATCAGGCACAGAAAGGAAGATACCAGCATGGTCAAAGAGCCCTGCTGGTCAAAATAAAGAGCAAAAGGGAGTTGCACAGGCAGTGGAAGCAGGGAGTGGTAACCTGGGAGGAGTACAGGAACACCATCTGTTTGTGTAGAGATGAGGTCAGGAAGGCCAAGGCACGGCTAGAGCTGAGCCAGGCAAGGGACATAAAGAACAAAAAGAGTTTCTACAGGTACATCAACCAGCAAAGAAAAGACTCCATGTGCAGATGGAGACAGGTGATGAATGCAGTCCCTCAAGGGTCTGTACTGGGATGCTGTGGTTTTCAAACCACTACATTGGACCAGTGCTGTTCAGTATCTCCATCAGTGACACAGATAGTGAGACTAAGTGCATCCTCAGCAGATGATACCAAGCTGAAAGGTGTGATTGATAAGACCGAAGAATGGGATGCCATCCACGGGGACCTGGACAAGCTGGAGAAGTGGGCTGAGGATGATTTTATGAGGCAAAAGTATAAGGTCCTGCACCTAGATCAAGGCAACCCTAGATATCAATACAGGCTGGGGGATGATGAAATTGAGAGCAGACCTGCAGAAAGGACATGGGAATACTGGTGGATGAGAAGTTGGACATGAACCAACAATGTGCACTTGTAGCCCGGAAGGCCAATGGCATCCTGGGCTGCATCAAAAGAAGCAATGGCCAGCATATCAAGAGAGCTGATTCTGCCACTCTGCTCTCTCTGGTGAGACCTGACTGGGAGTACTGTGTCCAGCTA